>JAVYIG010011704.1:0-58748 GCA_035222895.1 Strongylocentrotus droebachiensis | reverse complement strand
TATTACTCCGAAACGTTTGACACTTGCAACAGTATCACCACAGGCGATGGATCGCGAGGATGCCGGGGTACCATCCGTTAGTTCTCCAGAGAGTGGTCCTAAGGAGCGTCAGCCGATACCATTGTCTGACTTCCCTGCTTTCATTCAGAAGAACAGGCATTCCGCTTTCTTTCAAGAGGAATTCAATGTAAGAGAATTGAAACGGAAACTATGAAAGATTCTTAATCTCAACGGGATATTATGGGTAGCCAAATGGATCGGGAAAGGGGGCATGTGATTGTGGCCTCCCCCCGTGCCTTTGCATGACTAAAAATGAAGGGGTTGAGAAAAAGGGAGGGTGCAGAATATCTTATACGAACCCCTACCATTCTCCTTTTAGTTGCCGTGTTCTCCTGCATTCCCCTGTACCTGTAAATCCATTGCTCCCATGATGCAAGATTGCGGGACCCACTGAATAAGTGATTTATTCAATATTGATTCTTGAAAACGTCCTTTCACTCTCATAGTCATAGCATGAACTTAATAGCTTACTTTGTTAACTAATTATTAATTTCAATTGAATTTTTATTTTTACAAAGGACTTGCCGGAAGCAAATATCTATCCTCAAACCGTTGCCAAGAAGCAAATAAACTTCGAGAAGAACAGATACAAGAACATCCTGCCATGTAAGTAGGCCTACCTAGTAAGTAATATCAGCAAGTAGCAAGAAAGGAAAAAAAGGGAGTTCCATCTATAGATCGATGAGATTGGTTATACTTTAAGATCTGAAAATCCGTCTTTGTCCATCGACAGAACAATGATTTTATATCTTAAACAGTTGTTACCAGTTGTTATTCGCGACCATAAAACACTCGAATATATTGCAAGAACTATTCTAGACAAAAAACAAATTTAAATCAAAACGAAGATCAACCGACAAAGATAATCTGTTCTTCCTCAGGGTCCCCAAAATAACGACAATAAATTGATTAATTATTGATAATAATAATAATAATATTGATAATAAAACAAATCCATGGAACAGAGTGACTACATATCAATGATTATCATCATAACAAGAACAATATATTCGTAGAAACCACACCACCTACCCTCAGTTCTCACCCCCTAGCTTGATTTAATTTCAGTTTTATTGCAGGGTATATTTTCGGGAAAAAAATAAACTTACATATTACAGTTAAATCTTAAGGCTACATATTATATTTAATATTTTCTAAGTAATTTTTTTTTTTACATCTTTCTTAAACAATCTAAATTTATCAAATTTGCAAGCATTCAGAGGTTAGTCACAGTGACATTTACCACCACGATAAGGAAAAGTACGTTTCAATTTGTTTGTATTCGGCCTAGGTAAGTTCACCTTGTTTCCATATCTCAAGCAGTATTCTATTCATCAAAAAAAAAATGTGGAGCCTCATCATGCAGAATTGTGTACATCAAAAAATAAAGGTGATTGATTTGGGGAGTATGCAGAGTCTCCCAGTTTAGAGTGGCATGAACTTCATGCACAGATCTATGTTCTAAAACTCTTATTTTAAGAATTATTCTTCCAGCACGATTTTGTGATTCCCTGAATGCTGTGAGCACCGAAATCGGTAGCCTTGCAGAGTCGTGGTAATGATCGAGCGCCTTGAGCACCTTGCGTGGTGGATATGTGCGCTTTAAAATTACAGAATATTATTATTACTATTATTACAATTATTTCAGTTGGAGAACGCCGTCATATACAGTTTGCTTATGAATTCATATTTTCATCTTATATCTAGATGATTCCTCGAGGGTACAACTGGCGATACTCAATGATGACCCACATTCGGATTACTTCAACGCATCTTTTATTCCTGTAAGTGTACAGTACAAGCAACAACTCTCAGCCCGAGACCCGTTGACGCATTGATCTTGCCCTCACTGCCCAATCATACTCAGGCTAGCCCAGCTCGGATTGGCCTCTATAATCACCTCCGAACTCACATGTTTGATAGACCAAGTGATAACAATTGTCATCTTCTCTTTTGAGAAGGACGAACAACATAATTATGTTTGAATGATAAATCTATCATAAAAAATTCCTAAATAAATTTCGCACGCACATCTGTATGTCAGAGCGCTGATAAATGTAAATAAATTGGCCTGACTGTTAGTTTTCTCGTCCAATCTATTCGATTGTCGTACTGAGTCACACGTTACCATAACCGTGAACAGTGCTTTTTAGTATTGATTATCAACAAAATGATTACACGTTTTAATTTCTATCACATACTTAACCATTCAAGAATAAAATCTGCATTATTCTACTGTAATTACCTTACAGTTAAGGTGCACGACCGACTCTCCACATTACCTTTAAAAAAACAAAGTCTGCTCTTCATTTTCTTTGTGATTGGAATATAAGCACAACTGATGACACAAAACATACCAAACATGTCTGTATGGTATTGGTCAAAATGTTTGCTATAATAAATATATATGTTGTAGTATATAACTATACAGTTATGGAATAATGTATTTCGTTACAATACTTACTTTTATACATGTAATGCTTCCTGGGAGAAATCTCAATTGTTTTAAACACATTTGTGGCTTACACCCAGTAGATATAAATAGCGTGCTCAATCTGTAATTGAAGAACAAGTCAGAAGAAATCTTGGAACCAGCGGGATTTGAACCTGCCATCTACTGCTTGCCGGACAGCGACTCTACCACCAGGCCATCACTGGTCCATGGCACAGTCACAATGAAGTAAAAACAAATGCCCAAGCTCACATGATTTATCTGACTCATTAATATTCATTAGTCCGCCATAGGACAATAACTTTCTTACTTTGTTCTACGTCTTTTTTCACCACATCTACTTTCTCCGGCAGAGCTTCCAACATCCGCGCAGGTACATTGCATCACAAGGTAATAAAAACATCATTATTTTGTTCCAATTGCTTATGTATAATTAAGATAAGGAGACACACCCAAATAATTCAAGATGACACTGCTTCTTGTTTGTGATGCATAATATTTTATGAGAAGCCTAAATTTCTTGATCCCAGGTTTAAGTTAGCTTCTAGCGATTAAGTTTTAGAAGTTGATTTTACATTCGACTTTGCTGAAAACATTTTTGGGCTCGAAATTTCAGCTCCCGGATATTATTGTGTGTCATTATTTTATCATATTTTTTATTTAAAAATGAATATTTGAAACGAAAAGTTCAAGTTCGAACGTTTCTCTCATGAAGCATACAAGATAATAAACCCGAAAAATGATTATTATACAGTTATCATGTTACATCTAGCAGTTTAGAGGATAGTAGACATAAAGAAAGGTATTGCGTGAAGCGTTCCCCATATCACATTTCTTTAAATAGAACTAGAGTACAAAGAAGAAGACAAAACATCCCCACAACAGATATTTAAAAAAGTTTAGATAAAGTCATCCTAATTTCGTGAATTCGTGACATGCAGTGCTGCCAAATGATTTGCTTGATACTTCATTGTCATGTTTATGTCTGCAATGTTTACTTTTAAGGCTGATCGAAAGTTGAAGGAATCTATATTTTAAAAAAACTCTGCTTTTATTAGATTCCTCATATTTCACGTTTCGATTCTGTGCTATGTACCTCAGGTATTTCATGTATAATGTATGCTTTTTTTTTCTTCTTAGTCATAGTCAATTTGATATAAGATTTTTTTTTTGAATGATTTACTTTTCATGATTTGCAAGGACCAAACAAGGCCTCTATGGATGATTTCTGGAGGATGGTCTGGCAGGAAAATGTGGCGACTATTGCCATGGTTACAAACCTTAGCGAAGGAAACAAGGTACGTATTATTACAAAATATTTTTTCGCCATGATTTTTATTCGATTCATTTAGCCATAAATTGTATTCCACTTGAATAAATGGGTTATACAAATTATTATACAGAAACAGAAATTAGGAAAATACACTTTAGGTACCAATGCTTTAGTCAATCAATACATTTAATAAATAAAATTAAATGATGATAATAACATTAAATAGTTAGATGTACAGAGCAAAGACAATGACAATTAACCTTATTCAATACATTAACTGACAGCTTTAGAATAAAAAGAAACAGAATGAAATTCGTCATGAAATATATAAATTGTCCCCTAACCTTTCACACGTATTGTAACAATGCTACACTCTCTTCCTCCAATCCAGAAACCCTCCCCGCTCCTCTCTTCTTACCATTAAAAACCACCCGCCCTCTTCCACTGCCACTCCTACACGTACACATTCTCAGGCACAAAACACCGCCATCATTCTTGATCAATTCCCTAGGAAGGAAAATAAGAAATATACCAGACGCACTAAACCTCCATCCACACACACACACACACACGCACAGATGGGGGGGGGGGGGTAGATATTTGTGTCTCTATAATTATTATGTAATACCATCATGCTTTACTATTAATCGTGCAAAATATCAGATTTATCACGTTCACAGATATTAATCACTTAAAAACAAATTTTGTGGGGTTTAACTATAGAATATCCCTGCTAACAATAATATTTATGTACGTGGACGACAAACGCGGAGGATCAGGGTTATGTATATTTAGGGTTAAAATTAGGGTTAATAATAATAATAATAATAATACATTTATATTCTATGAATTAGATCAAGTGCCGTCAGTACTGGCCGGAAACGAGCACAACCCATCTTCTGTTCGGTGACATCACAGTGGAGTTAGAATCTGTGGAGAAGTGCAGTGGCGGATCAAAGCGATCATTTGTCCTGCGAAAGGTACTATAGTCGCTTAATTTAATGATGACCGTGGTTCATTATACAAGTTATTGGCCTAATGATGTCGGGCAAAAGCAATAAAACCAATAATTTCAATTAACCGAAACCGCTATGTTGATATTATGATAGAGGATGGAGAATCAGTCACAATAACATTGTGATCATAAATCATAAATTGTGGAATTGTATAGAATACAGAAATAACGTGTACACGAGTTAATTACTGAAAACCCAATGAAAACAAGGGTTTATAGTTAGATCTGTTTGTTATGTGTTTGGCACATCTTGTTTTGTCTAGGGCAAAGAAGTGAGATTTCTCAATCAGTTCCACTACACCAAATGGCCAGATCGAGATGTTCCAAGGAACATGTCCTCTCTGCTCGACTTCATCTCTGAGGTGAGGAAGGATCATGAACAGAACAACTCTCCATTGCTCATTCACTGCAGGTAAGTCTAACCATGGAGGGTCCCTGGTCTGAATGATAAAACGCCTGTAGAATCCTCTGACCTTGCTTTATGAGAAAGTACATGGTAAACATGTTTGTCCTGTTACCACCGTACTACCATAGTTTACTATGGGACATTTTTAATGGTTTTACCACGGTCCTATCATGTCAGAACCCTTAGTACCATAGTAACCATGGTAAAAATATTATACCATGTGGCACTTTGACGGTTACATATGACTCAGTGCCATCTCTGAGGTATAGAAGAGTCATGGACAGAAAAACTCTTCTTTCAACATTCTCCTTCCACTGCAGGTTTGTCTAAACATGGTAGGGTTTATAGTGTTAAAACGCTTGTAGCATCATATGACCTTACCCTTATTTAAAAAGTATCACAGCAACCATTGTAAAAACCATAGATCCATGTACATGCACTGATATGTGTTGCTCTTGTGTTACCATTGTACTACCAAGGTTTTTACCATGGTACTACTTTGGCAGAACCATAGGTATAGCAAACAAATCGTGGTAACCGTAATAAAACCATAAACCATTACAAAAATTGCCAAATGAAGTTGATGTAAGTATGATAACAAAATACATTACAACATAGTTGTGTCAAAAGATAATCCAGACTTTATTGAAGAGAAGAAAAAAGAGACGGCAAAACAAAAAACCTAACCAAATCAACGCTTGTGGAAGAGGGTTCCTCTACTAACCTTGCACATTGTAATAACTCTGCAACATTTACCACATTTACGGCCATTGCATACACTATGAGATTGTTACATAATGATTCATTATTTGATTCCCACCCAGCGCTGGTGTTGGAAGAACAGGTGTGTTGATAACCATTGACAGCGTAGTCAGTGAAGCCAAGAGAAACAAGCTAGTGGATATCTTCGGTTTCGTGACGAAGATCAGGCAGAATCGACCCAACATGGTGCAGACAAAGGTCAGGAAAATGAAACGCTTTATTTGACGTCATGAATCAATATCATGCAAGGGCTTTAAAGATCGAACACCTTTGTAGGAATGATAATGATTCAAAATTCTATAATTATCAAATCAAATTGATAATTAGAGAATTAGTTAGCAGATGTGTAAACATTTTATAAAGTAGGCTAACATTGACAGTTCATTTTGTACATAAAGGCCAACCCGAGTTTGGCTTTTCAGCGGGACCCAAAATTCCCCTCTCAGTTATTGTCTAAAACGATTTTTCTTCCTGACGAATCATATGAAACTTTGAGGGAATTCATCGCATGTGTGCACCAAGAATTGTCAGTATAAATGATATCACCACGAATTGTTATGGCAATAAACGAACATTGCAAGGTACGTTCGGTTAGGCCTAATAAAGGTATACAATCAAGTCCTCGATGGAAAGGCAGTAATACCAACTGAACACCAAGTCAATCCGAAAAGGACGTCGTTCAAGGATGGTATATTTTGTTCTTCTTTGTTTAATTCAGGAGCAGTACAAGTTTGTGTACGAGGCTGTTCTTGAATACTTACTGTCGGAGAATACGTCGATCCCGGTCAACTATTTCACGTCTCGTTTGGCAAGGCTTCAGGATATTGATCGCAACAGTAAGGGAAGGCGAACAGGAATGTCTGTCCAGTTTGAGGTAAAATACACCACCATAACAGTACTACATCATGTATTGATTGATTGCCCCGCTCCCCTATCTCTACTAAAGATATTATCATGGTATGTGTTTCCACCCGGGGTTTCCGCCCAACAATCTGTCAGTGTTTGTTGTCAAACTTGTCTCCTTTCTCATGTGTAGAACATCAAGATCCTGTGCCCTGATCCTCCTGCAAGCATGATCAGAAATGGAACCACTGCAGAGAATAAACCTAAGAGTCGATACGGCAACAGTCTTCCAAGTAAATCATCTTTTCATTCGCGACTATGATTACATACAAAACAGTGATATCATGTGAAATATATACATGCTGTGATGTGACGACAATGAGATATCATAGAGTAGATCTTTTTCTGAGGTAAAAAACTCAAACTGACATCAGATGATATCATTTTATATTGTAAACACAATTATTGCCATACACTTTTTTGCCAATTGGGGAAAATAACTGAATCCAATGACCGGGGTAATAGTATATTTGTAAAGCGCTTACATACATTTGTATTAAGCGTTATATAAAAATTAAATATTATTATTAGTAGTATTATTAAAATGATTAAAAAGGTATCGTTTTTTATATAATATATACCTACTCGAGATATTAGAACATCGAGTCTTAGGGCAAATCATCGTTTAAAACAAAGGTAACCGAAATGGAGGTCTGAGCTATGATTTTTTTTTGTATACTGATATAATTAGGTTGCATAACAATCTTTGCTTTCTATCATTCTTTTCTACCCTTTCTATGTCTCAATCTCTTTTCTCCGGATTACAATATAGCCCGATTGAATCGAGTAATTCTGCGTTCGGTTAACACTCAGGCTTCAGATTTCATCAATGCGAGCTTCGTGAGAGTAAGTTCTAATATTTTAATTACTTTATTATCTAAAATACCTTCATTTTATAGTCAATATGACTACGCCCACCTTTGTTTCTACCTATTTTTGAGCAGTTTCAAAGGTCCGGGTGAAACATATCTGCAAACTGTAAAATGTAAGGGAATCACTACAAGATTCAAGCCATGTAATGTTATGGGCCTTTTATCAAATTGCAGATAGGATAATAAAAATAAACGATAGTGTATTCGTCTTTATTCATTTGACGACAAAATGAACTATTTTTCCAATAAAACAGCTATCATCTCGAACACTCTTTTTCGTAAATATCAATTCAGGCTAGCTGGAATTCAATCTCCTATAAAGAGGAGTTCCAACGTTTACCTATAAAACCTAAAAGCAATTTTATGATCGATTTCTATCTTGGTTAGGGCAATCATGGTCGGTTCATAACCACTGAGATGCCTATGCCTAACACCGTAGCTGATTTCTGGGTGATGATACTTGACTACCAACCAACGGCTATCATCATGCTCAATGATGACAATCAACGAGACAAGGTATATATTTGTAGTAAAACAATATAATAAACATAGATTTAATTTACTGATTTTAATGTGCGTTGAAAAGAATGAAAAGAATGAAAGAATGAAATAATGGTAATAAATGGAATAATTATTTAGTGAATATAGTAGTAGAAATTATCTCTGCTTTGAACATAATTATATAGAGGTGAGTTCTATACACAAGCTTGCTGAGCTTAACAATATTCCTAAGCGCATTTGTCATCTTTGACATGTACCTTATTTTAAACCGTCCAAGCTATACTGAATAGTGGTAAACATATTACAAAACAACCAGGGGCGGCGATCCCGGGGGGACGGGGGGACACGACCCCCCCCCCCCTCGATTTATGTAGGGGGGATCGTCCCCCCCCCCCGGAAAATTTGAAAAAGTGCAAAAAAAATAATGCACAGCAAATACTGACTAAAAACTGCAAGACACTATTAGGCTTTGGAGGGCCCAAAAATGCAGCGTTTAGACAAATAAAAATGAAAATATCTTCTGGCTCGGGAGCTATGCTCCCTCGCATAATATCCTTTAAAATGTACAAGTAAATATTGTAGTTAAGTGAAGTGTGAAAAAACTACATTGTTTGTTTTCATACTATAGTTTTGCTAAGGAATATAACTTCAAAACATGTGAGGGGGTCGTCACCTTCACCCCTCTCATTCAATATGCTCACTCACTCGGGCTTGGGGCTGTCCCCCCCCCCCCCCACCCCCCTCCCGATGAAATTCAAACTTGGTTTATTTCTAATTCGAAACCAGTGACTAATTTACAAATGTTGCTGGAATGGTATGATTTTCCCTGAGCTGCCGGGGGCTCTGCCCCCTGTACCCCACCAAGGGCCCTAAGGCGGGCCCCTGTTTGCTCAGCTGACCATAATTAAATGCCTAAAACACCTGAGCTTCTGGGGGATTCGCCCCCTGGACCCCACTCCGATTAGTGACCTGCATGCAAGTGTCACAAATAAGGTATCAAAATATGCTCATCTGACCCTTATTAAATGCCAAAAAACTCTGAGCTTCATGGGGCTCCGCCCCTTGAACCCCGCCGGGGTTATGCCCCTGGACCCGACACCAATTTACACCCCACTTTCTTTGCTGTATCTGATCGAAATACTTTAGCCCCCCCCCCCCCCCACTCCCACTTTAAAAACGTTCCGCGGGGCCTGCATGTAACAAGTAAGAGCGGTGATGATGCGGATTCCCCCCCCCCAAAAAAAAAAAAAAAAAAAAAAAAAGTTTTTGCTCATTACGTCACTCCTCCCTCGTTCCTCGCATTTCATCCTCCCCCCCCCCCCCCCGCTCATGAAAAGAAATCGCCGCCCCTGAATACAGCAGTTTTAATGTGTTTGTATAGTAAGTTGCCTTTCGTTCTACATGTATTTGAAGATCCTTCCTTGGTGTGTACTTTTTAGCTATATTTTACTGTGATATTGTAGGGCGGGGCTTGTTGTTATGTTACAAAACATTGCCTTGGTGCCACCAAACCTATATCATTGTACGGAACATAGTCAGAGTTATACCATCAACCTAATAGTATACGGAGTGTATGATACATGAATAATCAGTGTATGACATTAATTCGTATAGTATGTGAACTGTATTGTATTACACTACAACTAGCAAAAATGTGATTTATGATATCCTTTGTTAGGAATAGTTCTTCATTTTTGGATTTTAATAAAGAATTATTTTACTTTAAATTTGTTTGCAATATCCTCCTAGAGCTGTGCACGGTACTGGTTCGATAATGGGATGGCGACCTTTGGATATCTCTCTGTCTTAACATTGGCGACTACCCAAAGGGAAGGCTTCATCCAAAGGACATTGGAAGTTTCTAGGGGAGATAAGGTAAAGCGTCTTCAATGCGATCCTGTTTAGGTATATATAGGTATTCTAAAACTTAAACCAATTATCAAGAGTAACGGACTGTTTTTGTTTTGTTTTGTTTCGCTTTGTTTCTCATGTTCTTGACAGGTTTTACTTTGTGGAGACTTATTAATTTGTTTGATTTTGTTAGTTTGCTCTAAATGTTGCCGGAAAGCGTACATCGAATTGTAAGTCTGTCGAAAGTACACAGGTGAATTTTACAGGAACAGGGTGAATTTCTTTGAAAAATGTAAAGTCATTGTATTGGAGCATGCTATAGAAAGCTGTCTAACATCTGTGTGATTAGGAGATCTCTGTAGAACAGTTTAACACCACTAAAACACTTAAACAAGATATTATACACCATTAAAACTAAGGTGTTAATCACACTTGTAAATGGCCGAGAAGTGTCAGAGTTTTCCAAATGCTACATAACACGTCAAAATGATCTATACAGAGTGAAAACGAAAGAGACATCGCGAGCAAGAGATCTCAAGAAAGAGAAAGAGGGAGAAAGGCAGAGAAAGGCAGAGGGGATGGGCGGGGGGGGGGGGAGGTATAATTAGGCTAGTATCTTCAAAGACCTGTTCATCTTTACTCAACCGAGGAATGAAAATCGCCGGGAGATCGCTAGATAAATCAATCTGCGTTAAAAATAAGACATTTATTTTTTAGACTGTATAGAGATTTATAAATATCTGATTCATACCTAATATTAGGGACGAGGCCGTGATGTACAAACTATTTATGAGAATGAGCTTGATACTATTTGATGAATATTTTGTCAGGTTCGTCATGTTGTAGAGCAGTACCAGTTTCTAGACTGGCCAGTCGATGTGATCAAACAGAAGAAGAGCGCACGATCTGTTCTAAAGCTCATAGAGGAAATGAGGGAGGTGTACTCTACTCAAAACGAGTCACCGCTCGTAGTGCATTGCTTGTAAGTATGCAGACAAAAACAAATTTAATATACATCGGATAGGCCTACTTTGCAAGTCCAGATAGTGAAATAGTATATGTATATCCAGACTTTCTTATAAGTAAGTATAACTTCAAGAGTAAACGCGATGTTAGGAACCTTCTGTAAATGGGACATACTATATAATGAGACAAAAGTTGACAGTTGGACCTCACTACTAAAAGTACTTTCCATCTACAATTCTACATGATCTATCATTAATCGTCCCCACTCATTGTCTCTCCTGAGGCGAATGTGATAACCACCGCCCACCCCCTCACATTCACACACACACGCACACAGACACACACACACGCACACGCACGCACACGCGCGCACACGAACACGCGCGCACACACTCACACCGACGTGCTCTGTCTCGAAATATTCAATAGAAGTCTATTGATTTTCATTGCTAAAAGTCCAAATGTCCAGGCTGACGATACTTCTTTGGTAGATAAAATAATACCAGATCTGTTTACGGTTTTGAGGCCAGTACTTTGTTATCATATGTGTCATAATTCTCTGTAGAAAGTTACAATAGGTATTCAATTTTCTACGTGTAGGACTACATGTATACTACTTTATAAATTTGTAATTAAATTTCTCACCTTCTGTTAGTTAAATACAATTATGTATGTTGTTTTTATGTATGTAAACACGGAAATAAATAGAGACGAAGAGCCTGAATACTGGCATCCCGCCCCCTCCCACAGGCTTAATTTGAAGATTTGTTTGGGTAACTAGGAAAAAAAGTCTAACTTTTACTTACTACCCTATATTTATCTTTTTATTTCCAGGAATGGAGTAGGTCGCACCGCAGTCTTCTGTACTGTTCTAGAGTGCATCTCCCAGATACTTGACGAGGATGCTGTCAATGTCTTCCAAACGGTGAAGATGATGCGGAATGATAGGATGCACTTCGTTCAAACCGAGGTAAAGTATCCAGTATAGACATGACATTTATTCGCTCAAAACGTATAGTACTGTTAACCACTTGAGTACATAAACCAGGTGGATCTTGTGTTTAGCCATATGAATGAGAACATCAATCACTTTTAGATTATTATTTATTAATTTTTTGCAATTCGAAAAAAGAAGATTTAAATTTAACTATATCCAATTCTTATTACGTTTGGGATACAATTATGAGTAATTTTGTATACTCATAAATGTATATAGACTTTGAAAGTCCAAGGAAATGTCATGATTTAAGTATTTGTATAGTGTATATAAATCCAAACAATATGTTTCATGTAGGCCAGTTTTTATCTTTTTCCTTCTCTCCTCTCTTTTCTACTCTAGTTCCTCTATTATACTTTAAATTTTATACGGACTTAATTTATATCATCTTTTGTTTATTCATATAAAAATCATATCTACACGGGCTTTATGGGATATTGTTCTATTTCTTACATTATCGTTAAAGAAAATACATGTTGAAATTCTGAGAGAGGTGACAACTTTGTATTCGTTCGAGCATAGCGAAATCAGAATAGTCTATTAAAACAATAACATTTAGATTTTGACAGGCATTTTATAATGTTTTATTCTAATTACAGGAGGAGTATGCATTAATCCATATGCTGATCAATGGGTATATACAAACCAACGATTACGAACAGTTGCCTTGCGCTGACGAGCATACATACGGGAACTTGGATTGCGCTGCACGCCCTGCCGCCGTAGAGAGCGTGTATGAGTTAACCGAGATCGAAGCTGGCGCCACAGCATGTCCATCGCAAACACACACAGAGGAAAGAAATGCGAGTGAAGATGGGGAAACACAACAAGTACAGGCTAAGACAGCAGAAGGGGAGACTCTCTATGAAAACTTTGCGTATGAACTTTAGGAAGTGGACTTACATGTACTACCAGAATTATTTTATTGTTATACTTGGCAAAAGTATAATATTTATATGGTATGTCCTACTCTCTGAGTGATATCAATAAAATATATACATTCAGTAATTATAATTTTGTAATATAGGGTGCAATGTTGGATAGACAAAAAAAAGGAGGTTTTTTCCGATGGTGTATTTCTTATTCATTCACTTATTCAGATATATTTAATCAGGATTACAAGATCACTGGGAAATGAAAATATTTGTCCTCGCATTAAAAACATGACAAAATAAACATGAAAACAAGTATGAAATCAAAACAATCGTGAAAATAAAAAAAGGAAAAAAGAAAATGAAATAAGGTATAGTTTGATCAGTAGCCTAATGTACAGACCTGTTTTAGTATTAACGTTTACGGCAAAGGTATAAATGATGTAGCGTCAATAATGTACTCTTACTAATGAAATCTTTATGTGGCTATAGCTTCATTTTGTTTCCACCAGTGGCGGATCCAGGGGGGGCACAGGGGGCACGTGCCCCCCCCCGGGCCAAAAAAAATATGTTAAAATCAGCCCTAAATTCGCCCGAAATATACTGAAAAAAAGGGGCGTGCCCCCCCGGCTAAACATTTTTTTTTTTTTTTTTTTTTTTTTTTATAAAACAAAAAACAAAAAAAACAAAAAATTGCCAATGGCTGACCTAAAAAGGTGACCTTACCCCCCCCCCCCACGAAGCAAAATGTCAAATTAAAAAATTTCGTGACCCCCCCCCCCCCAAAAAAAAGTGTCCCCTTACCCCCCCCCCCCCCCCCCCCCCCCGCTTATTCAGCGGCTGGCTGAGTCGTTGCGATTTTTTCGGGACTAAAAAAAAATATATATATATGTTCTCTTTCCCACACGGTGCCCCCCCGTGTGCCCCCCCCGGTAAGAAATTCCTGGATCCGCGCCTGTCCACTTTCCCCAAAAATTATAATATTCAAGAATAAATAATGTCACTTTTTGTCTTAATCTTTGGTTCTGCATGTGAATGGATCTAAAATGACAAAACATGTAGACCAGGTGCATGTTGGCTTGCATTGTCTAGGAATGAAATATTGAATGATAATGGTTGTGAGAATGCATCGGAGACAATGAATCATTTCATTTCAAAATCAAGTGGATAATGATGACTGTTAGTTATTTGGTAGATTGTTGAAGTAATTTGGCGGGTCACAGTTATTCCATTATAATAGGACATAATCTAGACAAACAAATGTAGAGTTGTGTCCACATGATTGAAATTAATTATTAAAGATATAGAAATAATTATGAAATACAAATTACAAGAATAAATTTCCATGGACTTTGAAAAGTGCGTCATAAACTTCAGACGCCAAACTTTTAGTCCGACGTTTACACGAAGCTTTTTTTCTTCTTCATCAAATATATATAAACATGGCACAGGGTCGGGGTGATATCTGCCATTTGTGTACTAAGTTAGTTTATGATTAGTGTTAGGGGCAGTACTAGAAGTAGCTGCCTCGAGCAAATATTATTTCAATATATTGATGTACATTATATAACTTACCCAGAATTCAATTAAATGCAAAATTTACTCGATTTTAATCGACTATGTTGCTTATTATAAACACTCAGTAAAAAAAAAAAATCATTCTCGTAATGAGTTTACTTGTACGATTTTGGTACTACCCAGTATTTATATAATTATGATATACGTAGAACCATGTAGGTTATGTGCAGTGTGATATATCATTACACAAGTTTAGGCAACATAGTGCATTTAGAATTGGTTAACTTAAATTAACTAAGCATCATTTTACGTGATATTTTAGAATTATGTTTATAATAAGTTTTAAGCCTATTGCATGTTTGTAACCACTCTGTTTTACATCCGCTTTTATTATGCTTCTCTTACTTAAATTTGTCAGTTCTTTCAGTAACTGTTGTTTGGTTTGTTGCGTTTTTATATTTTGTTACATTTTACCTTTTAGTAACTCTTGCATTACTCTGCAATCGTAGAAAGTGTCATTGTTTGTAAATATGCTCTCCCCTCAAATTAATCAATAATTAGAAGTATGTTTGCATTTTACAAAAAATGAAATAATAACAAATAGAATAGAAATAAAATAACAATATCATATTTTTTAAATGTACATAATGCTACTATGAAGCCAATGTTACTATACTTCATGACGTCTTATGATAAGAATATTATGTTGAATACTAATCGTCGATTTTTTAAGTATGCAGATGTTATAGTTGCCGAATAATTTGGTATTAGCATGAAAATATCCTATATCGCTTCAAAATTCTTTGCGAATTTTTTGCATTTTAAGATTGATGTTGTTATATCTGATTAGTTATCCAAGGACCTATATCAATCAAGAATCAAATAATTTAAATGTAGACGTGTTAAATGTAGATTTATGCCGTATGGCGATGGTATGTTTAAGGTATGGGATAATAATGTGATTATAACTCAATTTTACAATAAAATTCACACAATTTCATTTACTCATTTACTCAGACAATCTAAACCAAAACAGCTGATGTTCATATACTCTGCAGGATTATGATGCAGCCATTCTTACTTAGTGTGACATGTCAAACAATTACATTTTTGATAACTATACATCTGTAATTGTGTAAGTAATTATACCACAAATTATCATGTTTATATAGGGGAGTTTAAAGCACGGGGATTTAGAGAACACAATCTATGACAATTATCGGTAACCATGGAGGCACATATGCCTTGTATATAGTAGGCCATCGGTCTCTTAAACCGGGGATTGTGGGTTTGAGTCCCAACCGGAGGTGGGTACAACATTTTTTGTAAATTCAAATCTCACCTCCACTTTTATGTTATGTGTATATCATGGAAGAACCCACGCGGATCCACGATTTTGCTAAACGATCGTGATGAGGATGGGGGAGTTACTTTTCCAGGACATAATTTCTTATATTGCAAACGAGGTCTGAATGTCATAGGAAATGTGTTCACCTTGAGATTGATGATTTCCCACGGTGTAATGATCTGATGGTGGCCCCGGCCCCGACACAATATAACACATAAATCATATCAAATGATTGGATAAATTAAATGTAATATCAATTTAGTATTATATAATCAAGCATGCTATAAAATCATGAGTATAATAAACTTACAAACTCATATCAAATTTCATTTGGCTTTATATGAACCTGCTTCTTTATTATATGATGCAGCCAAAATAAATTAACTATATTCAGCTGTAGTTTGTCCAGTAATGATGTGTGCAGTGTATGGATCTTGGATCTTGGATTGGATTCCTCCGGAACATTCCACTAGGGAATTTTAACTGGAGGTGTGGCTTTGAGTGGTCAGTTACTTTTGGCTTGTGGGTTTTAAAAAAATGAACAGCTCTGCTTTGAATGCAGAGGTAGTTTTGGCAGAAATTACTGAAGACGGTAGGTTGTTCCATTCCTTCGTGGTTTTTGGGAAGAACGAGTTTGCATGGACATCAGTTCTCGTGTGATTAAGCTGGAATTGGTGGTCATGCCCCCGTGTTCTGCCGTGGGTCTTTGGGGTGATGTATTTCCGATGGTCGATATCCATAGTCCCATTTAGTATTTTGTAGAGGCAGCTAGGTTAATCTGTTTGCTTGTCGTCTTACTTGCAGCGGCAGCCATCCAAGGGATTCTTTGAGCGACGTAACACTTGTGTCCCTGCCATAAGTTGATGTAGTGAACCTGGCTGCGGCGTTTTGGACACGTTCAAGGTCTTTGATGTTTTTAGCAGTGAACGGGTCCCAGGCTGACGTCGCATAGTCAAGGTGAGGCCGGACTAGTGTCTTATAAAGTTTCTCCTTGGTTGACTGCGAGGTATGGTGAAAGTTTCTCTTGAGGAAATTCAGTACTTTTGATGCTTTGGATCTGGCATGGTTTACCTGTGCATTCCATCTCAGGTCGTTTTGAATGTAGACACCTAGATATTTACTTTCCTTTGTTTTCTCAAGAGTTACTCCCATCATGTTATATGTGGTGTGTGATTTGTTTCTTCCCCTGGAAATCCGCATAGTGGTACATTTAGACGGGTTGAATCTCATGCCCCATTCGTCAGCCCAGTTCACCAGTTTATGCAGGTCTTGTTGGAGGGTATCTTCATCTCTCTGGGATTTGATGGTGTTGTAAACAAGACAGTCATCCGCGAAGAGTCTGACGGTGCTGGATATTCCATCGTGTATGTTGTTAATGTGAAGAAGGAAAAGGTGGGGGCCGAGTACTGTACCCTGCGGTGCTCCACTGAGTACGGGGGACCAGTCAGATGACTTTCCATTCACCACCACCCTTTGGAATCTCTTTATGATTGAAAGGAAATGTATATAGTCATAGGTCTTCGACCGTTATAATTATTACTAACATCAATCATCTAGTTAGGATGGGGCCCATATAGCCAGACTTTGATTTTTTTTTTTTTTTGGGGGGGTGGGGGGGGGGGGGGGCACATACATGTAATTGATCGACGTCCTGGGGAGGGGTCAAAGAAAGTTCCACCGATCTTGGAGAAGAAAACAAATTGGGGGGCATGGCTTTGGGTCTGGTTACTGGATGACTCTAGAGCTATGATTCGTACAGTGTGAATAATACTAGAGAGCAGGACAAATAAATCGGCAGGAGATTTAAATATTCAGGAAGAAAAAATGATAACAGAGCGTGCAATAATACTTCTGAAAATTAGCCCTTTTAGGCAAAATTTCGAATTACATAAATGAAGAATGGGGATCGAGAAGAAGGGGAAGAAGAAGAAGAAAAAGAAGAAGAAGAAGAAGAGAAGAGAGATTCGCAGGAGTAGGAGGAGGCGAAGGAGGAGGAGGATAAAGAGAAGCAGGAGAAGAACAAGAAGAACAACGAGGAGCCTGAGAACCAGAAGAAGAAATAAGAAGATGAAGAAGAAGAAAAATAAAAAGGAAAAGAAGAACAACAAGAAGAAGCAGAAAGAAGAAAAGAAGGAAGAGATTTGGAGGAGGAGAAGAAGAAGACTAATAATTAAGAAAAGGAGAGGAAGAAGAAAAAGAACTTCCCTTTGTACATGACTGTATAGGTCTTCACAAAATGTAAAAGCCCAACGTTTCATGCTTGTTTCCAGTAACTTCAGGAAGACATGTGAATTAACACTGGTTTACTTTAGCACCTAAACTTCCCATGTATACGGGATTGCATGTGCACGTACGTTGATATCGTATAGTAAATACAAAACACAGTTAACTGTGATCTAGCACATTCGATTACTTCGGAAGAATCTAGGAAGATGCCAAACTAAAGTCTTGTGTCTCTCATTGCGTTCTTCTAAACACTGGGAATGGTTTTTAAATTATAAGGTGAGTAACAATCTGAGTATTTGTATTCTTAAACGTGGACTTACATTGACTCGTAAATTGTATTTTGTTGTGAATAATGATGTGATTTGTGACGATGATTGTAGACTTTTGTAGCCTAGACGATCGGAAGCCGAGGAGCGCAATGCCCGATGCGATGGGGGATGCTATCCTGTAGTAGGCTGTAATGGTAGATGAGTGGTCTGGTGTGTGGTACTGGTGGTCTGGAGCGGGAGATGCCGCGCTGCAACAGCCGTGTCTATATTGTGTGATGCACATGTAATTCATGTCCATATTTGCAGCCCAATTTTTTTTAAAAAGGTCAAATTCCAACGGCATTTGAAAGACAAAACTAATTTAGAACTTTCCTCAAAGACGAAAAGGCTTGAACATGGCTTTAGGTAGGAAAATAATGACCATAACGACCATAATTACAACAAGTGCTTTGTCCACGTCCACACACCATTCCAGCAATTCATGACACTCCTTGTAGTTGTAGTTACTCGCCTCACCTAAGAGTGAGCTGCCAAAGGGATTACCCAACCAAGTACCAAGTACAAATAGTTTTCGACTAAATCTTTCTTTCTTTATTCTTCCTTTATTTGATTTTGTTTGGGCTATTGGCAATCAGTCACAGCATTACAACAAGTTAATACGCGTCAGGGGACAAAACATAATGAGGTATGACGTATTTGCTTTCATTTACATACAGCCAATCAGAGCCCATTGGTGGTACTGATTAATGAATATTCATATAACTATCACGAGTTGACCTTATTCGCATACGCGCAAGGTAAAACAGATTAAACCAATAAGCGCGTAGTGTGCACATTGAATACGCGCGCGCCAGTCGTTGAGAGTTGTTGGGAGGTCATAAGGAATGAATATTTATGAAGTGATCACGCGCTAACCTTATGCGACATCATACTCTAACGATAGTTAGCCAATCAACATCGCGTATTACAAGTTGTTGCACGCGCATGCTATTGTGTGTACACCTATGGCATGGGCAAAATGGCCTTGCTTAGCTAGTCGGATTGACAAGGTTTATGAATATTGACAAGGTACATGTACCTATGGCGAATTTTTGCAAATTTCCACGAAATTTCTCATGAATATGCATAAGGATCTGTTGCAACTACCTATGTAGGTTCTTTTGTGAATGAACAACGTGTCGACAGTGAAACGCCCCGCCAAAGTTGGAAATCCGGTTGG
Source organism: Strongylocentrotus droebachiensis (assembly GCA_035222895.1). NCBI lineage: Eukaryota > Metazoa > Echinodermata > Echinoidea > Camarodonta > Strongylocentrotidae > Strongylocentrotus > Strongylocentrotus droebachiensis. The sequence continues at coordinate 39,238 of JAVYIG010011704.1, read as the reverse complement.
AAATATTCCACCGCGTGTCAATGTAAAAACGCGTGTTGTGGCAGGCTAATTGCCCTAGAAAGTGCCGTGTAAGCTATTTTTCAACTCGAAAGGTACCTATGTAAAATTTTCACAAAAGTAGACAAATTTGGCATCTACAGCAAGTCTAAAACCTGAATTTTCATTAAAATCGGGTTCTTCTGTACATAAAGATATATTCGGGGAGATATGAGCTCGTAAAATGGACAGTGTGTGTAAAAGCCCATACCTGATTGTGCGCCCTTTTGTGGTGCGTTTTGAATACGCTTGGCCTCTATGGAGATGTCCCTCAACTTATTGTAATGGTTGACTATTTTTGCTATAGACCCTTTCTACACTATTTTAATCACAATTATAATTAACAAATGACACATAGGCCCGAATTCACAAAGGAGGTTTGTCGTCAAACCTTGGTTTTTGTACGTCATATGACGCGTTTTACGCGTTTTTTACAAACCTGGTTTGTAAAGAACAAAAGGAGGTTTGAGCTCAAACCTTGGTCTGAGCTCAAACCTTGCTTTGTGAATTCGGGCCATAGGGTCTAGAATATAAAGCTTAGATCCTCCTCTTTCAGTTGATGCAACTCATATGATGCATATTTCACGCATGAGTGATTACAAAAAAAATTGAAGAGAGGGTACCAAAAAGTCATGTTTAGGGCAGTACCTGAATTTCAAAGAGAAAATCACATTTCTAGAAAGTTCATTTTCTGCCCTTTTATATGACACCTCTATCAGGAAAAATGGGCTAGGAATAACAAAGTTCTGTTTGTTTTAAAAAGTAATGCTTGCATAACATAATAAAAACCAGTTCTGGTCATGCGATTGCATTGTGAAAAAAACGTTGTGGATCTAGCATAAATTGGTGTGTACTGTAAGGTTCTGGAATCATCAAAATGATAAGAAATTGGGCCCAGTCTTGGTAAATTTACAAGCACTGTATACAGAAAGATGTATATGGGACTACGCACACGTGCGCGACACGTGCTTATTATATATTTGGTCCCAATAGATAAACTAATTTACCAAATATTAGTAGGCGGTTTCCCGGCAAAATTGTTATCATGTATTAGTCAAAACATATTCTTTCACATGATTGGTAATAAGAGCTTCCATTTCATTTTTTGAGAGGGGGGCGTTTCCAAAACTGGTCTTTACCTTTGAACAAATTTGTTTTTACTGGCTGCCAGCCGTAGCAACAAACATAGTTGACAAAAGACTTATCCCCGTTTCGTTGACGATCAGCCATGCACAAGAAGACGAAAGACTTGAAGCATGGCTGATCGTCAACGAAACACAGTTAAAGATAAAGTTGAGTTCTGGTCATGCGATTGCATTGTGAAAGAAACGGTGTGGAATCAATCAGAAAAGGTCGATCATGTAGTATATAAACAGGGCCTGACCTTTACTTTTTTTTTAGGGAGCCAGCCGGGCTCCTCAAGCACTTTTTCAGGGAGCCCGCAGGGGTTTCAGGGAGCCCAAGTTTATCACGTTTTTTTTGTGGTCATAATAATGGTCATTAACTATTAAAAAATTAAAACACACCGTCACAATACCTTTTTTTATAATCATCAGCGCCGGGACCAGGGAGGGGTGTATTATTAAGTGTAAATGTGACCATGAGGATTAACTGACTGTACTGAAGAATTAATCTTACAACTACCGGTATTATGAAACCCTTTGGCTACAGTAACAGTCTAACATTGGACTTTAGGTTTTATCAGAATGAGATATAGTCACTCTTCCTCGCTCTGTTTCATGTTTCTGTTTTATGCATAGTAGTACACAAACCTTGCGAAAACATATGAAAGAAGTAATAAATTCATTTATTGATTGCCGTTAAGTTAGTCCAACGACATTCAAGTCAAACTTTTTTATTCCATATTTTATTCTTTTCAGTCCCTTTGACCGTTTATACATGCCGTTTTAACGATTAGCCACGAATCTCCCTAATTCGTACATATGTTCACAAAACAACAATCAACCCCTTTTTACACACGCCTTTGAAGTTTGTAGTTCGTAAAATTATGTTCAAACAATAATCAAGTCCATCCAGGTACGCACGCTGAAGAATAAGCACTCACGATCACAAACGCACATGTATCACAAACACGAGTCGACGTAAACATACACTCAGCTCTGGCAACGCAGCGACCACGTGCGTTTGTCTTAGTGTGTACATTCTCTGAGTGCACCGACATACAATGCAGCATGTATTGCGCACTCGTTACGAGTGCAGAGATATATTACGTTATCATGCATGGCATTCCTGCACTGATCTCGATGTGTTTTCTTTTGCAACTCATTATTCGCGCTGGAGTTGAGCCAAGTGTGCCTTGGAATGCCTAGCGCATATTTCATGATTTTGACTGCGGAATTTGGGTTTTTAGATGGATTAAAACATGGATTAAAGTGCTGGTAAGAAACAGCATTTTTTGTGGCTGATACTAGAAAAACTTAGGGAGCCAGCCGGGCTCCTCAAACACTTTTTCAGGGAGCCCGCAGGGGTTTCAGGGAGCCAATGGCCACCGGGCTCCTGATAAAGTCGAGCCCTGATAAGTATTTGTATGTATTGCAAGGTTCTGGAATCATCGAAATGATAAGAAATTTGGCCAAATCTTGGCAAAGTTACAAGCACTGTACACAGAATGATGTATATGGGACTACACGAGCACATGGCGAAAAAACCCTACCCCGGATTTTTACGATGTGTCATGTCATATTTAGAATATGAAGGCATTTGAAGAGCCATGCTTTTCAGGGAACATGTTTAATCTGATGTTCTTCCACCCTTGCATAATAACAATGATAACGCTCACAAATTATTTGTTACCTCTTCCCAGAACTCAACCTTCTCTTTAAGTCTTTTAATTGTCAACTCTGAAAGTGAATATCATTCTTTACATGATTTCACATCCTGAATCAAGAAGTTCAATGTGCTATTATAATTCAACCTTGGCCTGCGGCTTGGTGAATGCCACTTGGGAAGTTCTGGCATTGTTTGTTCATACACGTACAGTCGTGCACATACATTTACTATAAAGTCGTCAAGGAGCATGCACAATTTGTTTGATTATGTCTTATTATGAAACAAAACAAAACTTCATGGTTTATAATCACATTTCAATATCAAGCAGAAGGACAAGCTTTTGTATCTAAAAAAAAAAAAACATATTTCTTTAACTCAAAGTTTTAAATATTGAACTAAAATTTGGGCTATTAAACCACTTATAAGAGTGTACATGCATGCATGCACTCCACTGACAAGAAGGGATCACTCGGGATGGCCTATATTGCTTTTATGATCTTTTCTCAACATTTGTCATTAATGTATGATATGATCTTTTATATCAATTCAAGGGCAATATAATGTCATTGTATAAATGTTTGTTCAAATATTTGTTTATTGCATCTCAAACTCCTTCATTTCAGAGTGTGTGTACCTACTTCAAGTCTTATTGTATGTCCACATAAAATTCAGTTAGCTAAAAGCAATAGGATGGCAGCTTTCAAGTCTGTACATTAAAAAAAAATTAAGCAGTAACGTTTGCCCTGGGATGGCGTGGAAAAGTATGCATTAAAGATAAACTTGAGTTCTGGTAATGCGATTGCATTGTGAAAGAAAAGGTGTGGAATGGATCAGAAAAGTTGATCATATAGCATGTAAGTAATGGTGTGTAATGCAAGGTTCTGGAGTCATCAAAATCATCATAAATTTGGCAGAGTCTTGGTAAAGTAATAATCACTTACACAGAAAGATGTATATGGGACAACACACATGGTGTCGGGGCTAGTACTACCCTGATTTCCTTATCTTTCTATGCTCATTACTCATCCAGTATACATTTTCTTCCAAAATTGTTTGGCACATGACATTTATTTGTAATCTTGAACATTCAGTGTAAGTTTCGTAAGATTCTGTGAGAATTCATTTTCTTTTTTTACCAGAACTCAAGTTTATCTTTAAGTAACTTTAGATTCCATCAGTATCAATATTTGCAATCCATACAAATGTCAACATATCTTTGAAATATTAATGAGACTTGCACTTGTATTGAGGATGATCAGACCGGGTAAGTCCACTGCCTGAGCCGTTTCCTTGTCACCTATTAAGAAAATAACACCCCCTCAATGCTATTAAACTTTAAAGGGAGAGGCCTTTTTGGTGTAAGTTGATATAAACGGACATACATGTACATGTAATTTGGACAATTAGTAGGTAATAATCAACGTGCCTCTATGCCCTCTAAACAACATGTGGGTTATGTTCAGTACAGTATGAGCTTAAAATACAACAATTACAACCCTTAGAATTTGAAAAATTGGTAGGTATCAAAGAATTTAAAACAAATTATATATTTTTGTGCATTATGGAATGATAGAAGTCATGAAATCATTATATTTAAGGATAAGCAAATTTAACAGAAAACACAATGACACAAAAACAAAACAAAACAAACACATTTAAAAGCAATCAAACAAAAAGCATACAAAGAAACCAACAAACAGAATATAAAACTAGAAATTTAATTCGTCATGGGGACGAATTAGGTGGTCTGTCTTTAATTTTTGTGATCATTGAAAATTCAAAAAGAAAAAAAATTGAAGAATTTTTTTTTTTTGGAGACGCCTGGACTCGAACCAGGGTTCTCGTGGTCTGAAGACAAGTGCACCGATATACCAAAACATTTCCCATAGCGATTACACGAAAATGGAATTATCAAATCCTAAATTGCAAGTGAAATATGAGCATGATCCCGGCATCTGATCGAAAAATAAAGGGCACACTTGTGATAGCTTATTGTCTCAGCTACAACATACTCAAAGCTCAGCGTAAACAAAGATAAAACGACGAAGATATTGCTCGCGAAAGACGAGAATGTAGAATCCACTTTTGAGAAAAAGTCATGTCCCATAGAGAATACACGCAAAATGTGAAAAATTGACATGCCTCCATTAATCGCAAAAATACGCCATGATGCTTTCGTCAAAATGAAAATTTGTGTTTACTGCATTTGTAGAGAATTGTCCCAGATAAAACATATCAAAATTTGGAAGTAAATCGTTCAATATTTACAGAGATACAATCAATTTTCCAAAAATCTGCTGACGTCATAATATGCAAATTGAAATTTTGAGTTCGGAGGCCATTATGATGACGTCATGAGTTAATTGAAGGTCAAATGAGACATGAAATCATATCTCCAACTCATGCTTTTTCCAACCATGATATAAAAGTTGGGGGTCAATTGACTTTCTGAAGAGCTATTTCGATTTTTAAAATGGCAATGTTTTTGATCAAATTTGCATTATATTTCCCATAGCAGCACGCCCGGATTTTGAACTTTGACGCGCGCTCACGGCCTTATGAAAGGTCAAGAGTGACTGATATCAATGTAAATTGTCATTTACGGTAAGAGGAATCTAAATCATGTAAAAAAATATAAATTTGACCTTTTACGCGCGTTGTGAGCGTGCGCAACGCGCGTGGGGACACGTACGGACGGAAAATTTTGAAATGCTTAAAATGACCTGATTCGTACTCTCCTTTAATAGTTAAGTAATTTTGAGCATTCTTAAATTTTGACGCGCATGTACGCGCGCGTCGTGACCTTTATGTGACCTTTGATGACATGACCTGTTGACCCTTGACCTAAAGTATATGTGATATGAATATGAATGACCTTTGCTGATGCATCATGAAGATATGATGGATAATGTGATTTCACAAAATGGCGCCTGGATGACGTCACGATAACCTGATGACCTTGAAAGTGTTCCTGTCACGTCTCATGACAATGACCTATGACTGTGTCAAAATTGAAAGAAATTAACACAACCGATCTTGAGTTAACTGATAAACAAAAAACGGGAAGAAATAAAAATAAATAATAATAATAATAAACTAGATTTGTAACACTTATTTGGAACAAGTGTAGGTGGGCTGATCCAACAAAAAATTGAGACAAAATAAAGGGTACATTTGACATTGCAAATTGCCTCAGCTACAACATACTCAAAGTTCAGCGTAAATGAAGCTAAAACGGCGTAGATATTGCTCGCGAAAGACGGGAATGTAGAATCGAGTTTTGAGAAAAAGTCATGTACCATAGAGAATACACGTAAAATATGAAAAAATTGACATGCCTCCTTTAATCGCAAAAATACGCCATGATGCCTTTGTCAAAATGAAGGTTAATAGCAACTGCATTCGTAGAAAATTGTCTCAGCTAGAACATATCAACATTTGGAAGAAAATCAATCAATATTTACAGAGATACAATCAATTTTCCATGAATATGCTGACGTCATAATATGCAAATTGGAATTTTTAGTTCGGAGGCCATTATGATGACGTCATGAGTTAATTGAGGGTCAAATGAGACATGAAAAAATATCTCCGAATCATACTCTATTAAAATATGAAAAAAAATTAGGGTCACCTTGCATCCTAAAGAGCTACAATGGATTTTGTATAGGCATGTTTTTGCCCATATATGCTATGTATTAAAAGAGATTTTTGTTAAACGGTCGATCATTCCGTTATTAATAGTCATAAAGAGACAAACATGGTATCAATTTGTTTGTAAAAACATGTGGAGTTTTATGAAAGAAAAAAAATTGGCGATTCTATGTTGTGTAATAGTTTTACGCACGAAAACGTGCGCGTATGCGCGTGTGCGCGATTTTTTTATATAATGCTTAGAATGGCCTAAAACATATGTAAAATGATTTTAAGACGATTTTGAGCATTTTAAAATATTGCGCGCGCATTTACGCGCACGCGCGCGTTATTTGACCTGTAATTGACCGGACGGATATTGACCTTGATCATGATAAATATGAATGAGAAATAACCTTTGGTTATGAAGGTATGATCATGAGTTGATTTTCGTAAAATTTTACAAAATGGCGCCTAGATGACGTCATCAGTGAAGGTCAAGGTTGAAAACGTTATTGTGCTTTGTACATATGCCTATACATATGTGTGCCAAATTTCAAGGCATTTGATCGAGCCATTTTTAAGTCATCGTGCTTACAAAAAGGTGGTTCGAAATAAGAAAAATAAAGAATAATAAATAAAGGCAATTCTAACGAGATTACATTGTATAAAGTGGTCTGTACGTAATACAGCCCACCTGATAAATAAAGAAAGACAATTCTGACGAAAACAATAGGTGATCTGTCGAAAACGACAGACCACCTAAAAAGTCCCTTGCTGAAGTATTACACCAGTAATCTTGTAGGACAGTGAATACATCCGATCTATTCCAATTTAGCAAAAAAAGCAAACAAAAGAAATACCCCCATACAGTAGGCCTAAAATCGTGTTTTAAACCTGATTAAAAAACAAATTTATCATTTTTTCTATCATTGTTAACGTTACCGCCCTCTGTGCACACAATTTATTTTTCTTTTCAACTTTTCAAATTACATGTATGTTTATCTACCTACATGTATACTCTCAAGATGTATGATTTCAGATTTCAATTCATTGTTTCATTCTGAAATACAGTCATTATAACAAGTTTCTAGAATGTGTTCTACAGTGCACATCACATGTACTATGGTGGAGCTACATGTACATGTATGTACATGTTCATGTACACAGTATCTTTCTTCCATCCTGACTTATAATATATGTACAGCACTGTATATTTCTAATCCCACACTTGCTTGAGCTTCTTATGATCTATGTTACCATGGTTACTGCATATACAGTGTTCCCCTAGTTATGTCTTTGACATGGTGACCTTAATGTCAAAGTGCACACACACAAACCCAGCCTTAAAGGGCGTACACTTGGATGTGTACCATATTGTGGTAAACAACTGTCTCAATGTGTCCCTACAATAGTACGGTATGTACTTTTTTAAATCAAATTTAAAGTGAGGGAATAGAATACTGGTATATTTATTTGTATAACCTACATGTGTAGCTTATAAATCAAAGAAGACCTCCAAAATAAATATAAACAACAACAAAAGAGAAAAGTTGAAATGTTTTTTGTTCTGTTTCAGTCAAATATGGATTAGGAGGGTCTATTTATAGACAACAACTTTAATTGCAGAAACAAAAAATCCTTCTTTACTTTCAATTATTGAAAATATATTTTTCAAGACAAAATTTGCCATCATTTGTATTCAGAATTTAGAATAACTTTGAAAGCTACATGTAGATGGAATGTGTCTTAATACCAAACATGTCTGTTTTTCTAAAGACCAAATTTTAGCCTCGCAGTTTTTACCCATTTGCTGCTTTACGATAATAATCTACTGTAGTCGCATACATTGTAAACTCTTCATAATGATACAAGTTTTGACAATAATTGAGGATCTCTCAGTTTACATGTATTTTACAAATAATGTTTAGCAAACTTGTTAACCTTCCTTACTCTCATATTATTTTTGGGGGGGGGTATTATTTTGTGCATTGTACATTTATGAACACACCCACTGGCAATTGAAGTCAAAATCCTGTTTTTCTTTGTTCCTGTCCTGTACATGTATACCAAGTGGGTTGTAACTTCTGTCTAATATTTGCTCAATATCTTTTCCATTCACTTTTCCTTTGGTCAGGTTTGGGAATGTTAGTGTTAAGTGTTTATTATAAAATGACATCATTGACTAGACAAACTCACAATTCCATGAATGGGCAACAGAGCAATAGTATAGTATTGGTTGATATTTGGTTTATTGCAAACTTACCACTTCAGTTTTTCAAGTTTGATTTGTGTACAAAATATACATGAAAGTTATATTTTAAGAAAGATAGCCTAATTAGTAATTGCTCATGTATAATGTACAGCTAGATGTTTGATTTTTAAGTAAACTACATACTGTACATTGTACATGTGCTATTTTGGCCAAGTGCAGTCCATCGACCAATGAACTAATCTAAATGAATTTCAAAGCAGGCTGGAATTTAAAGGTTATTATAAATGTGTTGTCACACACTACATTAATTACATTGTGCCTAAATTGTAGTCCATTTTCTTAGTAAAGGTAACTACACTATGTACATGTAGTGTACGTATTGAAAGTACAGGGTATGTAGGATTCAATAGGTTGAATCTACTGTGCATTGTACATGCATCTTACACTATGAATATGACTGACAAAGAAAGCGGATATACAGTTCCTCAGGTAGACAAAGGAACATCCCTTCACTGCTATTATGTAAACATGTGTAGAACAGGTGTCACATGCATATTCACCTTTTTACATAATAGCAGTGAAGGGATGTTCCTTTGTCTACCTGAGGAACTGTATATTTTGTCCGCTTTCTTTGTCTGTCATGTTCATAGTGTTAGGTGCACTTTAGACGGCTACATCATTTACATGTTCATGCAAAAAGATGAACCCAAACAATACGGTAGCCAAATTCAATGAAGAAGGGAAAGGAAAAAGATTGTGGGTGATTAGAAATGAATTATTCCAGATTCGAAAGGAACAGAGGTCTCCTTTGATTCTTTCTACCTACATTGTACAGTGTACATGTACAGTACATGTACATGGGTACAAGTGTAAATGACTTGAACTGACTAGAGCAAATATTAAAAATATAAGGCATTATTCATTCATTTGATTTACAGGTGAATATGAACACTGTCGGTCCAGATTGGGAGTTTAATTATTCTGCCTACTAAAAATTAGTAGGCTCCTAAGTATCCTGAGCTACATTGTACATGTATGTCTCCAGAGTTGAGACCCGAGATCTTGTTGTCTTGGTAATGATAAGCTACACATCTATCATCTATGATGAAAGGGAGCACTGTGCGGGCATAGCCTCATAGGTTATTTTTAGAAGTTGAATACTGTGAACCTTGCATATGTTAGGACCGAAGAAAGCAAATTAGCTTGTGTGATTTTCAACTTACAACATACAGAAATCAAGGAAGTGCAATAGCAAAAGTTCATTGGTCTTCATACATGTACCTCATAAAGCTACGATTTTATTTGTAAAGCAAATGGTCATATTGTACTCATAATATACTCATATACTTGTCAGCAGAAGTTGATTGGACTTCATACCTGTGTTTTAATTTGTGATAAAACAGGCAAGCAAGTAATGATACATGAACGAGTAAAATCTTCATCATGGGTACACTCTTTAATATAAAACAGAATCGTCAGTGTGACAAATGTGAGGAAAAGATCTGTAGGAATATTACTGTGACATTATCTCCTGTGAACTCACTGATCTGCACAAGTCGATCTGTTTCAGATCATTGGGTCCATGGTGAAAGTGAACGCATCTCCTTGAAGAAATGCATGCAACATTTGTGTGTGATTTGGTATGTATCGGAGACTGAACTGTAGGGATAAGACCCAATGTCATAGCTTGCACCTGCCTGAGAGGGCTATGGCGTTCATGTCAAATGTTGATGATGTCCTAAGGCGAATTCAAGTGCACACAGGTTTTTGTACAGTATGTAGAATTGTCTTATTGTATGGAAGTCTGAAACGCAAGGCTGGACATGACTAGCTAGTTTTATATGCTATTTTCTGAGTCAAATTCACAAAATGTATCATTCTTTCTCTTGTTTTGGTCATTTAATATCAGCTTGTATATTTTTCCACAATGTGTTTTTTTTTTTTTTTTTTCTATAGTACATGTTCATGTACATTGTAAATTATGTAAAGTGTCATCTCTTGTCATCATATTGGATACCATGTTGTACAATGTGTGCAGAGTGTATTTCACTTTGTCTTAAATGGTAAATTTATCAAATAAACACATTCACACAGATTTTTAGTGAAAATTAAATAACACGGGAAATTGATTTACAAAGTGTGATTGCATGTGTACATGTATAAATCATGTGCGTAGACCTGGTTATTGTTGGTACTGATTTTAAGTACTTCCTGCATTCTTTCATAATGTTTTATAGTTGGTAAATTGAGACAATGGGGAATGTTATTGGATTTAATGATTTCACATCCTGTCCTTGGTCTAATATTAAATAGATAAAACAAACTGTGATTACATAATTCACAGTTTCCATTCAAGTACAGTATGTGTCAGGAGATTATGTGGAACAGATACATACAGACACTATAGAGGGTCACATCCTATTTTACCCTGTCTACATGTATGTGCACAGGTCGATCTACTTGTAGATTAGCTGTAATTACACTTGGAAGTTAATTGGGTAATATACATGTACATGTATCAGTTCTTCAGTGTGTGTACAGGTGTATGTTCATTGTTCTACATTTACATGTATATAATTATATTTATCTGTTTTATTATTATTATTCTTTTCATTATTGTTGTTGTTCCTAGCATTATCATCTCCCCAGGAAAAAATGTTTGCTGCCCTTGTGTACTTTTTTTTTGAGGGGAGACTGGATAATATATATTTACCTGTTTTGGGATGTGATTTAAAAATGTTCATGTTTTTGTTATTGGCCTCAGGCTGATGTACAATGCACAATGTACAGTGTGAAATGTAGAGATGTTGTGATCTAGTGGATAAGTCACCGGACTGTGAACCACAAGGTTCCTTGTTGCAGCACTCATGTCCATGTCCTTTGGCAAGGCGTTAATCTATATTTGCCATGCTCCAGCCTGTTGAGGATTTGAGGTTCATGTACAGTACATGTAAATAAATGGGTACCTGGCAGGAATTATTTCCTAACTAATGCTAGAGCACTGTAATGGCAGCCATGCTAAAGCCGGGGTAATAATTATGGAGTACCAAGAGTGTTAAGTTTGACAGACATGAGTGCTACATGTATTCATGTATATCTACAAGACTCTACTATTAATTACTATTATGATCGTTATTATTGTGATTACTATTATTATTATTATTATTGCGTGTAGCATTCGCCTTGCAAAATTTGAATTTTGCAATGCTACATGTACAATGTAAACGTACAGTACTTACATGTACATGTTGAAAGAATTTACATGTAGCAGTAGGGACTTTTAGATTTGCACAACGACAACATGGATTGCTACTATCGACGTCATTTTAATGCACTGCCTTGAATGGACATCACACGTACATGTATCAGTCCACGCAAATCTAAAAGTCCCTAATATCGGTAAATGGTTACATACATGTATGCATGTACTGTACATGTAGTAGGGTACACTAACACATACTTGTACTTTGTAGACCTACATGTACATGTACGTCATCGTGTACATGTCTGAATAACAGTCTTGGAGATTGGTTTACATTACTGGTAAGCTCTCCATCAGTTCAATACATTGTACAGGTACAGGTACATGTAGGTTGCGTTGTGAGCACTACACAGAGGTTGGGTAGGTTGGAATGGATTCCATCTCCCTGGGTAGATGACTAACCCGAGTGCTATGGACTATATCTTGAAAATTTCATCTCCATCTCAAATGAAGCCAAGAATAGGAGGCCTTCATTGTAGATGCTGTCCCAAGTACATACTACATGTTTGTACATGTACCAGCATTCGTTGTGTAACTTCACAATAAAGTCATTACATTTGTCCTTGTCTGAATGTCTTATAGTTATAAAGAAACATCATGTTGTATCCATAAATGCGCGTTTGAGCATCATGTCAAACGAGAGCCTATAGCTTGAACAGGCTAGTAGTAGTATGTCTTTGTTAGTCCGGATCTGAATGTATTTTCTTTCTTCTCCTTGCAGGGAATGCCAGTTTTGATTTGGACCACATCAAGGGGGCGTAGCAGTGAGTGGAGGGGTGCTTGGATGGGTGCTTGGAGGGGTTCTCTGCCATCATGTCTTTCATCACAAGGCCATTGCGAAAGATCACATGGTTTTTACCCTTCTATGGCAGGGTATGTATTCATGCCTTATTACATGTATGAAAGGAGCCCTATATCTGTGCACCTAACATTTCACATCGCATTCTCCTAACACTTGTTCTCATTTTATTCCTTATATTCCAGAGGGTTAGTGTGCCAAAAGAGTTATCAAAACTTTTGCAAAAACAATGTCATTTTCACTAGAAAAGGCGGCGGTATCATTTTGACATTGTAAAAACAAAGGTGCCCATATCTGCGCAGTTATTCACTTTACACACAGTTCAGGATTTGTTGTTGTTGAAAGGATTTTTAGGATAGTGAATAAAATTATGAAATTCCCCATTTCTCCAACTGGTTTTTACTAGTTTTGTCAATGCTACAAGCTATAATAAGAGACAAATATTTTGTCGGTTGGTAGCCTGTTTAAAAAAAAAAAAAAAAAAAAAAACAGAATTGTGCAGTTACACATTCATGTGCGTATGCACAGAAAAGGACAGTGCTTGGACATGGGCACTCCAGACATATACAGTGTACACTGTGTGTTTACCGTATCCATAGTTGTGTTCATCATTGACAGTGAAGAGATTTCTTTCAGGCCTTAATATAAGTTAAAGTTTAAACCAAAGACTTAAGCAACGCGCTATAGAGGACTACTCGTTTCTGCTGCAAATTTTTTTTGTACAATTGATGCAAAACATAAAAGCTTGTTTAGATATGACGCTGTATTAAAACGGCTGCAAAAAAAGAAGTCACTCTTTCTTTTACATATGAATGATAACTGTATAAGGTCCTACTTGTATTCACTGAGCTCTGTGTTATAAGATGCAGAAATGTGAAGCGCATTGAATTCAATTTATAAGCAAAGCCTACATGTACACTACACTGTAAAGAATGATGATAGAGTTACAGTTGTACATACAGTTATTTGCAATATGAATACAATTTGATATTCCCTTGCTGATAAGTGACATCAAGTCATTTCAGAGAAATGCACATATTGTCCCTGAGGTTGAATGCGAACTGTTATATGATTCTTATCTTGTCTATCCTGTCTATAAAGTCATGTGATTTCCTTTGTTTCAATACATGTAGAAGGTCTCAACTCTGCTTTCCAAGCATGAAAAGAAAATTGCTTATGATGCAGGGGCCTAAACGTAGGTCGTGTAGATCTGTACTCAGAATCACAATTTTATCATTTTCATCCATCATTGATGGTTTCAACTTAAAAATGTATATGTACACATAGTAGGTAAACAATGATTACCATCAAAAATCAAATTGTTACTAATAAATCGTATCCAGTGTGCTGCATGCAGTGTGGAGAACTCTTTGTAAATTGTCAACAACAAAAAAATGAAAAGAAAGAATATACTGTACATGTATAAGAGAGGGAGTAGTAGAACTACATAAAAATCTTTGAGTGACCGGTTTTACCATACTCGTTTTCCCCAATAGACTGTAGTTTGGTAAATGGTTTTCAAAATTTGTAATTCCAATCATAAAATATCTTGATAATACATGTAGAAGAGGGGAAAGGGCTATATCAGGGAAAAAAATAATATTTATTTTTCGGGGGGCTACTTTTCAAGCTTGCCTGCATGAAAATAACATTCTAAAAAAAAAATTGCATTGAACTTTATGCAAATTTACAAGGGCTCTTTTCTGATTTTCGGGGGCTATTTTGGACATTTTGGGGGCTAATTCTCCCCTATCCCCCGTGTATTTTTTCACAGATACATGTACCTGCAGTACTGCGGTACTACATTTTCATAGCACTTTTTCTTAAAGGAGTTACAAAGCAATAAAACTCTTCATACATGTGCTGTAGGCCACTTTTTTTGTTACTCCTTTATTACTGAAATATTATTTTGCAGACAGAATAATATTAGGTATGAAACATGACAAACACTTTTTTTGTGGAGCAACAAGGGACATATTTTGATATATTTGCCCCTTTAAAGGCATCGTTTAACAATGTTAAATCTGATATGTGCGGCCCTACGTGTTATCAGTGTCTGTGATATGGTTTAGTATTAAAGCCCTAAAAAATCGCTCTTCAAAGTGATCAAGAAGTGCCTCAAAAAAAGTAAAAATCTTTGAGTGACCGGTTTTACCATTCTCGTTTTCCCCAATAGACTGTGTTATGAAAACTGTTTGGCAAACACAAAATTTGGTTTCGATTTCCAGTCACAAATATCTTGATAATCAGACTGGCGATCGGCTTGTAAAAGTCATGGGGTTCCTTCCTGACTGACCTAAAGGTTTATAATTATCATTGCAGCATGAGCCAAATCCAGGATTTTGTTTCAGAATCTGAGACAAAGTTACCAGATCCCTTTAAAGCAAAAAAAACTAAATAATAATAATAATAATTACAGTGCTTATATAGTGCCTATAACACTTACTTTGTCAGAAGTCTCTAAGCACTCTACAATAATGTTTTATAGAAGAGTTTTACATTTTATTATGATATACTGCTACATGTACATGCAATGTATGCATTTGGTGTTTCATACATGTATCATTTAGCCCTATATTATTGTAAACACGGTCAGCTTTATAACTTTATATTTTGTGTTCCTTTGGACCTGTGTCCATCCTGTCAGGAATAAGAACTAGGTCACATGTAAGTAGTTTATAGACTGTTTGTCAAAGTTTTGTATACAACATCTACATGTACATGTACATGTAAGGTATCAGCTGTTTCAGGCTGTTTGGTTGCCTTCTACCTGTGGTATAGTCCATGTCTGTACCAGCTAATTGGAATCTACTCTGAATACTCCTAATCAGGATGTTTGTCTTTAGAAATAGAAGCATGTTGTGCCATAATTTGGTAAGATTGTAATACTTTGCAAGATGTTATTGTTCTATGTTTGCATGAACACTAAATTGAAGCTTTTGTTTTGGATGTCAGCTTAGAGCTGATTCACTGACAAAAGACTGTATAATTTACATGTACAGGTAGGTGAATTACAATGTGCATGTAATGTACATTTAGGCCTTGCTTTCTTGTAACACTTGAGCTATGGACTCTTTGTATCGATCAATAGTTTTGATAGTACTCTGTAAACTAAACTGTATTCAAGATCTATTGTCTTTACAACTTTCTTGTTATTGTTCATGAATTTATTCTAGTTGACAATGAATTTGCTGTTCATGAATGTATTTTTTTAAGTCAGTGGAAATACATAAATAAATCTTGACTCTTGAAACTGGAATCCTGAATCTTGAAATATAGAAATCAAACAAAACACACACCCATAATGTTGTTACACAAAGTATTTTCTGATGTTTAATAATGTTTGTTTTTTTTCTATTTAAACTTGTAGAGACAAGCACTGACATTGAGCCATCTGCTGTTCTACAGCACCCTAATAGGAGCTGCACTGCTTCTCTACACATGGCCGGAGCAAGCATTAGACACTCTCAGGAAGACCAACATTAGGGAATTTGGTTGCACTGATAGCCATGGGTGCACGCAGAGGGGCGGGGATTATCGGGAACCAGCCCCGCCCCTTCCCAGGATAACAGCAGCAGTGAGTGTTAATGCCACTACCAAGACTCCTCTGCTGGAGGAGGAGGAGAAGCGACTGGAACCTAAGAATTGGAATGGCCAGGGGTACATGCCTGTATCTGGTGATAAGGTAAAGACTGGGTCTGTTGTATTCTCTCTTTCCTTCCCCTATTCTTACCTGTCCTAGAATTCCCTTGTCCATCTCTTCTTCATTTCCTTTCGCCCCCTCTTTCCCTTCTCCCTCTCGCTGTGCCTTGCATTATCACAGAAGTGAAGAGAGTCGTGCAACAACAATCCTGAATAATTCACCAGTGTGTTGAGGGTGAGCTTTTACACTGCAAAAACCAATGGATTTTCGATTTAAAAACACACACTCCATAGATGGTATTTTCGTCATGCTTTAATATGTGCAGTTGCCTACCAACTTTCAACAAAACTCCAGAACGTGATAAAAACCAATGGTTTTTGCTTGCAGTGTAAAATGCCCCTATACTTCTATAGTTAGCTTTGCATTTCCTTCCCATTTTCCTCCTTTTGATGTATTACATGTATGTGTAAAACTGTAAATGACATTTCTAAGTGCTTTTAGCCAGTAATCTCACTTTCTACTCAAAGATCCATGCCAGAAGCCTGATGTATTATATACAGGAATTGATAACAAGCATTGCCAGAGGCAGAAGAAACTGCAGAGTAATAAGCAATGATTGTAATTTAATCCATGTATTCATTGAAAATGACTCCGGTACGTGACTTGCGCACATGCATGAGGGACAGAACTTTAATGGAAGATACTCGGGATAGTGGTTGTTTCATTAGTTTAAGTTTATTTTCATGTATATCCATGAAGGTGTTTGGTGAGGACTGATGTGCTTCAGAAAGATGATGCTTTCTTGCGCAGCATAACATCCCACTAATGGTCTCAATTTTATACAGCACTTCACTTGATTAAATTTAAGATGCGTGCACATGTACAGTTTACTTTACAATGCAGGCTACATGTGCATGTACAAATGTAGTAGGCCTGTAGTGGAAAAATCAGAAATATGCTAGTCGATGTTCATTTTTTGAATTACTTCATAAATTGTGTTTTTTATATCTGTACACTACCGGTATTCATTATTAAACTTATTTAGGTTCTAAGGGAACATTTTCCCATAATTGTTATATTTTTAATCTCTCATACGACCTGATAGTTTTCATCACATTGTTATTTCCCGTACATGGCATGACGTATTGATAATGATGAAGATGATGATGGTGAGGATGAAGATGAGGATGAAGATGATGACGATGAGGATGAAGATGAAGATGAGGATGAGGATGATGATGAGGATGATGATAATGGTGGTGGTAATGCATTTAATAATGATGAATCATATTGCCTGAATTATGTCCTTTTTAATATTTTCCTCACAGAAACCCCTTCGTCATTGCAAGCAGTGTGCCCTCGTGACCAGCTCCGGGCATCTGAGTGGTAAAGGGATGGGAAAAACAATAGACAGTTCAGAGTGCATTATACGAATGAACGCAGCACCAACGCTAAATTATACAAAAGATGTAGGAAGTAGGACTACATTCCGTGTCATTGGACACAGAAACTTTCCCCGCATGTTTGACACAGAGGCGGAGAGAAGACTCTATTTTGTGAACACAACAACAAAGTCTGAAGCAATTGTCGTACTTTGGCTTTACAGTGTCAATGTGAACAGGAATTTGGAGCTGATTTTGTCGAGGAAGTTTGCCCAGAAATACAAGGATGTCTCGTTTTTTCTCACTAAACAAGAAATCATGAACAGGAATGTGGAGCTGTTTTATCAAGAATTG
Organism: Strongylocentrotus droebachiensis; assembly: GCA_035222895.1. Lineage (NCBI taxonomy): Eukaryota > Metazoa > Echinodermata > Echinoidea > Camarodonta > Strongylocentrotidae > Strongylocentrotus > Strongylocentrotus droebachiensis. Next base: position 21,124 of record JAVYIG010011704.1, on the reverse strand, counting down.
GGAACATCAAAGTAAGTCATCAAGATTTTAGACCATCACAAACCTTGTAGGTTGTGACCAAACTTAAGTTTGATTACATTTTGACAGAAATTACAGATGGAACAAATTTAAAATTTGAGATATTTACATTTTTCTTCGTTTCTGATGTACACTGTACATGCTCATCTTGAATAGTAAGATGTACATGTACATGTATAGTGAAATAAACATGCATGTTTTTTAGACTGCCAGTTGGAAGGAAAAAAATGTGTAATCAATATGACATCATACCAATTGCACAATTGTCCAATTTATTTTTTACCAATTTAGGCCTTATCTCGTATTGTCAGGCTTACAATACCCCTTCTATGTACTTTCAAATACTATTATCATTTAGAGGGATCTCAATCAAGAAGAAAGTACAATTCTAAAAATTCATTTTTAAACATTTTGCAAGCTTTCAGAATGTAGTCATTGTCATAAACTGGTTTGAAGTGGCTCAGTGTATTTTACTGATATGTTGCATACATTTAGGTATACATGTACATGTACATACATGTATACAGTTATGACTCCTGTACATAACTTTTGGCAGACATGGTTGATGAACATCCTTGCCATTAACGGCAAGTAATTAAAGTAAGATTAAACAGTATTCACCAATTCTTAGATGATATGAAGCATTTATTTCCCAATGCATTATCATGACCAAAACTAAATATATTGAAGTATAATATGGATTGATTGATGATGTAGCGACTAGCCTCCTACTCGTATGGGCTAAGAGCACCTCTAATCCCATCGACTAAGGCAAGTCGATGTCTCGTGAAGGCTATTTTAAGCTTTTTCAAGATGATGAGAAGACCATATGGATTGTCATTGTTTCATCATTAATGCACCATTTACTCTGACTTTGCACATGGATGTACATGTAGATCAAGATGTAAATTATGAGAAATTTTATTTTGGATTAGTATCACCAACACAGTGTAGTACAAGCACCTGTAATTATTTTATTAATTTCTTGTTTTTTGTTACATGTTGGGTAAAGCTGAGTGAATAAAAAATTACATACAGTGTAGCTTGTTAGGGTAGTGTTTTGTAGCCGTTTTGTTTCAATTTTCAAAGCATTAGCTCAAATCCACCATTTAATTCATCCAGAAAAAGAAGTATTACTCTTGATTTTGTAAATTATAGTTTGAGAAAAGCTTTAATCTGAAAGAAGAAAAAAACTGGACCAAAAATATTATTGTCTAAAACATGTATTAGATCAATTTAAAGATGCAAGAAAATTTATAACATTTATTCAAAGAGCATTTTTTAAATGAATTCTGAAATGAATTATTAAATGAATTAACCATCACATACAGTAGCTCTTGCATTTAACATAATATTATTGGTCCATTTTTTTTTCTTCTATCTCTCTCTCTCTCTCTCTCTCTCTCTCACTCTTTGTTTGAATTCCAGGATGTTATTTGAATAAACACTATTGAAGTAATTGGTGTGAAATATTCATGTAAATTTGCATTATAATCATGTCGACAAATGTTGTTGTTTTTATTTTAGTGGCTCATAACACAAATGAAATTTTACATGTATATGCACTGTATAGCGTTTTGGGGACTACATAAACCTGCAAATGAAAATTTCTAAATCAATTTTTGTTTGAATTTGTGCTCTATTGTATTTTATCAAAAATATATGAAATATGGATGTTCCGAGAGCAAATTGGTCATGTATGTATATAATAAAGTTGTCAATATACTGCCTTGGTGCTCCTCATAGCGGCTTCATACAACACTGTACTAAAGCAGGAAAAAGATAACAACTTTGTCAATTTGCTTCATTAATTTTCTTCATTACGGTGTCATTTGCAGGTAAATTGCTTCGTTCCAACTAAATATGATTTGATATGACGTTTTTATTACAGAAGTAAAGGTCGTTTGTGGATGTCTACTGGATGGGTAGCTATGCTGTTTGCACTGGAAGTCTGTGACTCTGTAGACGTCTATGGGATGATCTATGATGATTATTGCAAGTAGGTTATGTTCTCGTTTTACATTTTATATGATATGGTATTCTAGAGTTAGTGGCCCTGCGTTTTTTAGTTGGGATTGAATTGGCCTGATCCCAACAATTCAACAAAAGTATAAAAGCTTTCAACATTACAAATTTATTTACAAATTACTATTATAAATTATACTGCCATTCTGGGCCACCAAAACTGAAGTCTGAGACACACAAAAACAAATCAAAATTATGCAGTCAAACTAGTGTGCCAGAAAGTGCAACTCAAATTATCAGTTCGTGTCACCCAAACTGTTGACCCTATTCTAGTGCATGATATGGGAATGATATCAGCTGTCTTATATTCTCAGAACTCCAATATGTGCATAGCTCTGATCAAGGGTACCCAAGTGTTACATTGCAGGTAAAATTTGAAACTCATTGCCATACCTTGGTAATATCATAACTATAGACCTTGAACATCGCAAAACACACACCAAAAGTATAGGAGCATACAGAATTTTCTACATGCTATCAATCAGCCACCGAAGTTCACATTGTCACAAATTCATTGTACATAACTCGGTGTCCACTTCATGCAGTTATTTCTGTGTAGATCTCACTTTTTTTAAACAAACTGATTTGTATTTTAAGGTGTATCATAAAGTAAGTAAAATACAACTGATAAATCAAGATGTTGAGGAAAAGCTCTCAAAATAGTGCAAAAACCAAAGTGGACACCGAGTTATGTACAACGCATATGAGTTTGTAACACACAAACTTTCTCCTCACATTCTTATCTGTGCATATATATCCTCTTGCTAATGTTTTATGTTATAGAGAGCTATGCAACACACATGCACATATTTTCCTTTTTTCACTTAACCGCCCAACTTCTATTTATTTGCATTAAATGCTACTCATCACAAACTATACCTGTACATAACTCGGTGTCCACCTTATGCCTGGTATCACTAAAAAATGAATCATAATTTGTAAGCTATTGGATTTTTTGTTTGTAAATGGAATTATTATAACAAATTTAAAGTAACTAAAACAAGTTGCCACCATTAAGTTACATATAGTGCAAATATAATAAGTTATATTGTTAAAACAGAAATATGGACACCAAGTTATGTACATGTACAAATATGGACACCAAGTTATGTACAATGCTGCCCATCTTTCCCAATCTCAACCACTGTAAGTAAACTATTGGATATTTTGTTTGTAAATGGAATTATTATAACAAATTTTAAGTAAATTATATAAAAAAACCACCATTAAGTTACATATATAGTGCAAATATAATAAGTTATATTGTTAAAACAGAAATACGGACACCAAGTTATGTACAAACACGGACACCAAGTTATGTACAATGCATCACGTTTTCCCAATCTCAACCACTGTAACTTCATCCTCATGTCCAAATCTCAGAATCCATTGCAAACCTTACACAGATAACACTGACAAGTTTCCATCGCCAAAAGTTGATCGAATTCAATGATACTGCTTTCGAGCTTGTGACAGTGATTGTACATAACACAGAACAAAATGGCCGATCGTGAAGGAACTTTGCCCGCATTGCGGCGCGTTTGGACGAATTACCGGCGAAGTATATATTTTTTATTTCGCCCACGAAGGCACTTTTCATTTCAAGTACAATAACATTTTTTTCTTTTTTAATCAAACTGTGAGCTTCATGTGCATGTACATAACAGGACAGGACACCAAAATTTGCTAGGTTACATTATTGTTTTCAAAATGATATTTTAATCATGGGAGTACAAATTTTTGATTCTGTTCTATTGTTGTGTAATTATTTCATCAATATATTACATTTTTATCATTATGAGGCTTATTCTTTCATTTTATTTTTTTCCACAAAATTTTGGTCAACAGGCGGACACCAAGGTTATGTACGATTCATTAATGTTCAAACGGCAATTAAAAATATTCAACACCGAGGATCAGTGAATGAAACACACTGGAAATCAACTAGAGATGGCATTCTTTCATTTCATTTAAAAATCATGACAAAAATATATGATACAATACTGTTAATTTGGGATGAAAAATACACATGCTTCCCGTGTAACGTTTTAATGCCCAAATATGGGCATTTTTCATGACATTATGCGTGCTAGTGCAAAACAAAACCATGACAAGCCATAATTAATGGTTTGGTAAGATTCCTCACACTATTAGCATCACATTAATAATGTTTGTAAACATTGTAGGGAAACCGATTTCATATTATCTCCAAATGAAGTTGAAGTCAGTAAAGGGTACCCTTGATCTGAGCCATGCACATATACATGTACATGTAGTATACATTTACATGTGTCTTGCATTTGCTCAATCTTCTGCGCAGATACAAGTCATGTACTCATGCATGTGTATATACGTTCATCCATTCAGACAACGTGCATTTTATAGGATTCTGTAATCATCCTTCATACATCCGCATGTGTGGATATAGGGATAGCAAACAAGTGTGAGGGAAATAAAAAAGGTACGGGTACTCCTGGTGCATGTTGACATGCCCTTTACTGTACATGTATGCCTTAGCCTGTCTTCAGTGGAAGCTTAGGTTGTTTTTCCCCCTGAAATTGAAACAACTTGCATGTACCTCAGTTTTGAAGGTAAAAGGGGATGTGAGTATGTGATAGGGAGAGAGAGGGATGAGAGAGTGAGAGAGGGGGATGAGAGAGAGGGGGAAAGAGAAGGAGAGAGAGAGAGAGAACGAGAAAGAGAGAGGGAGGGGGTGGGGGCTAGTCTGGTCTGGACTTTAATTACCGGTAGGAGTTTTCGTTAAAAAGAAAAACACTGGTACATGTAGGTCTGAGCCCCATCTTATACAGAGTTGCGTCCTCCAATCAATCGCAAGTTTGCAGTCTCCTATCTCTTACGGTATGTACAAAGTTGCGAATGATATCAACTCTTTGGACTGAAATTTCTAGGATCTGTGAGCCTGACCCCCTCTTTAAAATGTCAAAATGATGGGGTCTTGGCCTGGAATATTAGGGCCCTTGTATCCTGGGCGTCTGGGAGTGTGGAACCCAGGCTACAGTGTTAATAACATTGAATTCAGTCTGAATTGCCATGCATTCACATCATACATGTATGTGAGATGACAAATTATCCAGCTTGGTTGCCAACCTACATCAACCCATGCCAGTCACGTCCATCTGCTTAAAGATGGATAGAATAAGGTTGAGAGGAGAGTGCAGGCGTATCCTTACCGACAGTTCTGACAGTATCTTGGCTAATCCAATCTATCAGATTGTCTGTTTGGAGCGAGAAGGGCATTAACTATGTGTAGAAGTAGACGAGTGAACGACCTTCTGGCCCCAAACAGAAGATATGATTGTCTGTCTTGTAGTTGGGCTTCGTCTATGATCAGTGTCTAGAGAACTTTTAATATTAAAGGTTAATTGTCTTGGTACATACATGTATATAATAGCCTTCTGTTTAGGCCATTTAAAAAAATATACATGTTTAGCGTCCCCGCCCGCTTCCTTTTTGGGGGCCGCTTCCTATTTTTTTTTTTTTTTTTTAGATTTTTTTTTTTTTAAAGACAAAAAAAAAGAAAAACTCTGCTAAAATGGCTCTATTTCTGATTAAAAAAAAAAAAAAAAATTGTCGGCGGCCATCTTGAAAAAAAATAGCCCCGACGGTCAGGGAAAATGTACCGAGCGGCCATTTTGAGCGGCCATTTTGAAAGAAGAAAGAAAAAAAAAAAGGGCCTCCTCCTTCCTATTTTTCGAAAAAACAGGACGCTAAACATGTTTTTTTTTTTATTTGGCCTTACATGTAGACAGTGAAACAGTGTTTGTGACTTTGTGTGATACATGCATAATATTCAGCGATTCTTGCATAAATTAGCAAATTGTCACCCGAGAGCCAGAAGGGCAATACAAGTTTCAAGTTCTTATTGTTCCAAATTTTAAAATATAGACATACAGTACATCTACATATAAAATGAGAAATTATACAGTACATGTAGTATAATTGCATGAGCATGTGTCAATGAATCTGAATTCATATAACAGATTAAGTAATTGTCCTTGAACATTGCGATAACATCTCCTCGCTTTATAGCAATATATCACTTGCTGCCTGCATGAAGGGCGCAAGAGCTACAAAATATAGTGTCATACACTGTACTGTCATTGGCATTAACTGCTGGCAGCCAAGAACATGTACATGTACTTCTGATATCCTTTTATTCAAAATTCAAATCCAATGATAGTGTAGACATATCTGGAGCAATGTTGAGCCTTCCTTGTTACTGTAAGAGTGTGTCGTGTTTGCTTGTTCCCTTTCAATGGTAAGAGGCATGAGAAGAGCTTTCTATGGATGTCAGTCTAACCTTTTAGCAGTGATGAGGTGTGTGTGTAATAGATCAGATACATGTCCTGTTGAATTGTCAGGCATCATATCAGAGTGAGCTATCAGATATGTTTTGCAGTTAGACAGTATAATTCCTTAACCCATTGACTTCTGAATGATCTTTATACTCCTATACATAAAGGCTAAATCATACGTCCTTAAAGGTACTTTGTCCCATTTGCTGGCCAAACAAATGAAAAGGTTAAATTCCAACGGCATTTAAAAGATAATTCTAATTTAGAACTTCCCTAAAAAAAAAGGGGGGGGGGCTTGAAAATGTCTGTAAGTGGGAAAATAATGACTACCGGTATTAGTTGTCAAATCGACTTAAGAGCTATAGAGCCAGTAAGTTAAAGTCTGATTTTCAGACCATTGTACAGAATGGTTGTACGTTTTATGCTGCGCAAAGATTCAATCAGTTTAATTTTGGCCATTACAAGAAGTGGGTTATTGATGTAGACCAATGCCATGTACCCTTTACAGCTCATTTTATGTATGTTATTACCAAAGAAGAAAAGAAGCCAGTTTGTCACTCAATAGTGTCTGACAGTGAAGTCTAGCAAGTAAACAGGTTTCCTTCATATTTTGAATAGTAGGACACTGCTAACGTTTAAATTTCACAGATAGGTCATACTGTACATGACATATTCATAATTCCTGCAAAGTTCTACAGAATTTGATGTTGGCTGCAACAGGAACATAGTATACAAATATACAATGACACTCGAGGATCTAGCTGAAACTATTCGCATCGGCCCGAGGGAGAAAAGTACTAATGATGTTCCTGAGTGCGAATAGTTTTAGCTTGTTCCGAGAATGAGTCATTTTATATTTGTTTTATATCCCTTCCATCTGTATTATTCGTTGTACACTTCTGTAATAACATGAACCTTATACTCACATTCACATCTACATTCAGATCGAAAAGAAATAAAGAAAATTGCACGGCTCAAATGAAACATTGAAGGATGTAAAAATGTTTAGCTGGCGCTAGTGTAATGCAGTTATCGCACAGCGTTAATTGCATATTAATGGCTTGAGCGCCGTGACACCGCGGGGGTTGACGGCGCAGAGGCATTTGAAATCATGTACGCGCTCGCTGGGAAAACGCATAGTTCAAGAATATGCGTTTTGTTTATTGTGACGTCACGCATAGTACCTTTTTTCCCTAGGGAAAAAAAGGTACTATGCGATTGCGTGACGTCATCAATAAAAAGGTACTATTTCGATGTAGGCGGCAGGAAACGTCTTTTATAGTAAAACTATTCATTTTCTTGTTGTGTACACTCCTTATGCAACAATCTTACGATAAGGGATATAATACATAGTATCTTTAAGTAACATTTCATACAAAAATTACCCATTTTTTTCATCAACCTTCAACAATGTTACCAAGTCACTTTCAAAGGAGCCGTTTGGTTCTCGCAGGCAGTGGTTTAATTTGACTTGACTTTTAAATTTTATATGTAAACATGTAGAACTCAAAAAGACTGTCATACATGTATCAGAAATCATGCGCACGTGTTCCCTTAAGTGGTCATTGAGGTGGAGGCTGATAATTGCATTGATCGATATCTAGCTAATTGCATGTCACTTAAAGTGTGCATAGTGTATTGTAAATACGTTCAGATGGAGGCTGTAGAAGGTGATCTGTTGGGCGCAAGCGTAATTAAAGTTTAGGACAATTACAACTGTAATGACATGACACTAGAGTATAAAGGTTCAGCTGTTGGTGATATCAGCTTTATATGCCTTAGTAGGTCAATAGGCTCGCCTACATTTATGGTGAAGATAATGTGAAGGCAAGCAACAGGACTACATTTGAAGCTTCAACAAGAGCTCAGACATGGTTAACTCCTTAAAATCTTCTGAATAATGGAAACCCGTTAACTTGTACAGTTGTATTAAGTTCTAGGCAATGTAGTGGATGGGGATGGGGTAAAACTACTGATAAGGTTCTGTTCAATTTATTGACGTGCTCATCATAAATTTGCATTGTTTTTTAACATGAAGAAAGAAAAAAAAAGTTCTGCAGTTTTATGAAATGGTCAATGTCATTTTCTTCATTGGCAGCTTTAAACAGATAGCCGTGAACTCTTATTTAGGTACCGTTCTTGCCAATCAGAAATCTATAATTTTGCTTTCTACATTTCGTTTGAATGATTCTTTTGACGAAGAATGATTTTTTGACAATTTCATGTACACCTGTAGTACCTTCAAGTTGATTCCCATTGAGCATAATCATGTACCGTTATTTGTAGTATTCATGCATTCCTTCATGTACCAATAGCCTGGCATGGCTGCATATTCCCATCATATCCTTGTACAGTTTGTGACTACAGTGATCATGGTTTGAAAGTTGAATACTGAAGATCAACATTCATTCATGTACAATGTAGCTAGGCTATAAATATCCAAGGCTATCGTTCTGAAGTTGATACGGGTTGGGAATGTCTGTATGTACATGTACATGTAGTACATGTACTGTACATTGTTTTTGTATGTGGAAAGGAGTTTTGATCTTGTTAAATTAAGTTGTAACATATCTGGCACAAATCTCATTTCTCTTTCGATATGTTTTAAGACTGTGAATGTTTCATAAATCCTTTGACTACCATTATTACATTTTTTTGTACCAAATACCAGTAGAAATGTGTTCTGTGTAATAAAAGGTATAGATTAGTTTTGGAAATGCCCCCCCCCCCCCTCTCAAAAAATGAAATGGAAGCTCTTATTACCAATCGTGTGAAAGAATATGTTTTGACTAATACGTGATGATACAAATGTTGCCGGGAAAACGCCTACCAATTGATATATTTGGTAAATTATCATATCTACATGTATCCAGCCTGGATAGATATCGCGAATGCACTTCAACATTGAACATTTGGGCATATATTTCTGCTTTTTTGCTGGATGAAGTATTGCCATCTAAACCTCTGAAGGCAATATTTAAACAATATTGAATGGATATTTTTCACCCAAAACCCTAAAACGGCAATTTTACCATTTCTGGCCTTTACCTTTAACATGGGGATCCTGTTCCACTTTTGCTTTAATACCGGTAGATAAACTACCAGTAATAGATAGACTCATTTCAGTCCATATAATGAATCTTTGTTTTGACTTTTATTTTCATAGCAGTTAGTTTTCAGGAAATAAAGCATAACGTACCTACATGTAGCTCTTGTACACTAGTACATCATTTTACCGCTGTAAAGCATGTCATTTCATCTACCCATATAGATGCTATTTATACTGTATATTAATAATTACTTATATAAAAATGATGCATGCAAATGAGTTCATTTATTTTCATTATAAGATCTATCCAAACTCTACATGCAATGCGGTGCAATGTACACTTAAAAAGTGTTGGATAGTACCAGAAACTATTGCACGCTTTTTCATTAAAAAAAACATAGGATATCCAGTATTACTGAAAATGAATCACACGTGACTGCGTTTGACCAATCATCCAATTAGGATGTAGGAGTAAGTTGTATAAAATTGAAAATAAAACTTTTCTATTTTCCCTCTTTGACAGAGAGCATCCCAACGACCAAACCTACTACCACTACTTTGACAAGCTTCAGACAGAGTGCAAGTACTACGAGAAGAGCGAGAGGCGACTGACGTCTGGCCACAAGTTCATGACGGAAAAGGTAGCCTTCGGCCGATGGGCGTCCATGTATGACATCCGCTTCCACACACCGACGTGGGAGAACCACCAGTACAACCCCAAGGTCCAGAAAGAGACCGTCTTCCAGAAGGCTTATATGCAGTACAAAGAGAGGATGATGAATAACAGATCAAATGAGGATAAAGTGAATAGTTCTCTGGTGGTGCGTAAACCTGAGAGCAACCAGAGGACTAAGACCAAAGAGGAGGTGAACAATGTACCCCTAGATACTGGTGTCAGGACAGGTGGTGAGAAACAAGGTGCGGAGGAGGGCGTGGCGATATCAGATCATAAAGGTGCTTTAGAAGATGGTATTAAAGAGGTTAAAGAAGAGGGGGTAGTGGTGGAGGAGGAGCAGCAGGAGGAGGAGGAGGAGGGGGAGGAGGGAGCTGAAGGAGATGAGAGGGTGAGAGAACTTGATGCTGATTTGATAGAGGAGCATGTTCCTGAGGAACCTGCAGCATAGGATTCTGTCTGTCTGCTATATCCCTCTGCATTGGACATCCCGCAGATATATGCACAACAACCTTCTGAACCGCCCCTTGTTATCAATGCTGCAACAACCTGGTGCTGTGCTGACCGTCTAATATCACAAATATTCTAGTGTTAGGGATTATTTATGAATGGGTAGAAGGGCTGAAGACAAATAATGGAGATACACATTTAGCAGTTATAACAATCAGATTATAAATTGAACTTCACCTGTCATGGATACAAATAGGTGTTTAATGTGCATTTCCTAAAAATATTATTGAGTTTGCTCAGGCACAGTATTTAAAGGGATTTATTCTTTGAATAGAAGTACCAGGTAAAGAAAATCCCTCTATCCGTAGCCATGCAGTTTTCAATATTTAAGCCAAGTCAATTTTGGTTCAAACTTCAGTTTAATTTCCATAGAATGATACTGAAAATGTGTTATTACGATAAGATTAATCCAAGATTGGAGAAAATGGAAAGGATCTATCCTTTTTTTTAGTATATGGACGGCTTTTTACATGCATATAAACTTGAAAGACTTTTAGGGATGGCCATATACATCATTGAAGTAACTACATGTACATGTACATGTATATATAACAATATACATTTTGCTATCGCACTATTAAGGTGTACATTTATATGTTTATCTACTTGAGTTCCTAACCCAATGCAATCACAGAGGAATTCAAGTGTTTCTGATACACACAATTTATTACATAGGAATTGTTCCTGAAGTTTGAGGGCAGCTCTTTTTATCAGTGTGCTGTATGAAACTTGTGTCATATGACCAATTATCCTTATTTATTTAGTATGAGAAGAACAAATGGCCCTCAGAAATATGGTGCTTTCCTAATTGATTGTTTAGTATTATTAATGAAAGAGAGAAACCAAAGCTGTGAGTAGGGCTTATCCCTTCATACTGATGCTATGTAATCATGAACAAACGAAAACAAAACATTAATCAAAATGAAAACAAAGAACAAAAGAATACCAAAAAAGAAGAGAGAGAGAGCTGGAAGTGTAGCCCAAAATGTACTAATATTTGTTCATCCAACTTGACAGTATTATAAAGTTTTGTTTTTGGTTTATTCTCAATTGTATTACTGCATGCAATGTTTCAGTGACAATCAAGTATATTTGCATTACACATTACATCCAACATGTATGCCCAATTAATAGAACTACATGTAAGTTCTATATACAGAGGCATTGTATTGTGTGGGAATTGTCTTCTGACATACCATAATTGTTAAAATATAACTCTGTACATTCAGAATTTCAAACATATATGAAGTAAAACATTTACCAGACATCAAACAGCATAGACCAATGTACATGTACATCTATACATGTTCCCATGTATAATTTGTTTATGGTTTATTAGACATTGCAATGTAAAAAACAATTTTGATATCGAACAAAAATAATGAAATATGCAATCAAAACTTATTTATTTCATATCTTGCCTTTGATATTAAAATAAAAAGTCACCAAATTGATAAATATGATAAATAATGTGAACAAAAATTGTTATTTTACTTTATCTCTTTGATTAGACTTGTAATACACCAGTATTTATGATAAATATTTTAAATTATGTAAATAAAAACTATTAATTTACTTTATCTCTTTGATTGGACTTGTGATGCACCAGTATTATGATAAATATGATAAATTATGTAGACAAAAACTATTAATTTGCTTTATCTCTTTGATTGGACTTGTGATGATCAATGTTTGTTCCTGATAGCTAAATATATTCATCTTCTTTATTTTTACAGCAAGACTCGTTTTGTATTGACATAAAGCTGAATATGGAACAGGGTTACTCATACTTCTCAGATATCCATGAAGTTTACATCATGTTCAAGATAAACCATAGATTGTAGATGTGTGTATCATTAGGCTGCATAATGGATATAGTCCATTTTAAAGAGAAGGTTGTTCTGGGAAGAGGTGGAAAATAATTTGTGAGCGTTCTCATTGTTATTATGCAAGTGTGGAAGAACATCAGATAAAACATGTTCCCTGAAAAGCATGGCTCTTCAAATGCCTTCACATTCTAAATATGGCATTTAGGAGCATAAAAATCGGGACAGATTTGTATGCAACATGTTCATGTAGTCCCATATACATCTTTCTGTGTACAGTGCTTGTAACTTAACCAAGACTGGGCCAAATTTGTTATCATTTTGATGATTCCAGAACCTTGCAGTACACACCAATACTTATATGCTAGATGATCAACCTTTTCTGATTGATTTCACACCACTTCTTACAATATGCAATCGCATGACCAGAACTCAACTTTATCTTTAAATTAATTTGTTATACCGGTACATATATTTAGTATAACCCTCTGCATTATTATAGAAAAATATTAATGTCTTTGGTTATGTGTATTATACAAATCTGTTGTATTACATGACATAATTTGTGTTAGTAATAAAAACGAAAATATCTATGTATATTTCATGTACGCATTGCTAATTCTAATGTTTGTGCTTCATCATAACAGTGCTATAATTTGACTTCACCCCACCCAGTAGTATTGGTGCATGCAAATCTCATGATACATTTATATATTTTATGTAATCATATAATCACTACAATTATTTATGGTTGTGTCAATTGTGTAGTCCATAATCCCATGTTTAATTTCTGTATAGAAAGAACAAAACAAACCAAAAAAGAAAAATATTTGAGACACACTTATTTCATTCTCAATGTTATGTCATGATACACAAATACATTATCTGGAGTAATATTTTGTTTTCAGTCTTCCTAATTTAAAGGTATGCATTTAAGAACTAGGATAAGAAGAAATGAGAACTTTATTTTGTATTGCTACTGCAGGAATACATAAGAGTGGAAGAAAATTATTATGAATGTTCTTGAAAGCAAATGATACTTTGTCCCTTGTCTCTCTTTCTTTCTGTGTCTCTGTGTATCTCTTTCTCTTTCTCTTTCTCTCAGTCTGTCTGTTCCTCTACATATGAATATATATATTGTATCTCTCTCTCTCTCTCTCTGTGCTCCCCTCTCTCTCTCTCTTCCTATCTGTGTGTGTGTGTCTCTCTCTCTATAGTACCCCTCTCCCTCCCTCTCTTTATATCTTGCTCTCTGTGGGTTCTGTACACATCATGTATCGGACCCCTTCCTCTCATCTGCTCTCTTCCTTTATTATCTTGGAAGAGCATTGTCGTCACCATTGTTCATGAACAAAAGCTGGAGATTCTATATTTATGGATTAATGCACCTTTTCTCCTTTTCTCTTCAGTTTGTAATATACTGTATGCTTGGAGCCAGACTGGCATTAACTCATTCACTATTACACAGAGCTTAGGCTCTTAACAGCATATGTTGGGATCCAGAAGGGAATTAACTCTTATACTAGGTGAATGCCCTTCTTGCTCTAAACAGATATTATTGTAAATTCTTCTGTGTAGACGCTATAGAACTGAATAACATATTATATTGAATATTATTCACATACACTGTACTTGTAGGTTTGACAATCGTTTGAATTGTATTTTAAATGTGAAGTGCATGATCTTTACTTTACTGTACTAACATGTTGTAACCCCTTTCTTTCAATGTATAGATCCTTACAAGTTGATTGATGAGGAATTCCCCAGTAGTTAAACATTATCAAATTATATTATACCATATAGTTTGTAGAAAGCGTGATTTTGTTGGTTTGTAGTTGAAAACATTGCCTTTGGGTTTATTTGAAGCGGAGGTCTACCCTGGAATCAAGGTGTCTGTGTTTAATAAAGGGCAGAGAATTAAAAGGAAAAATATCAGTGAGTGTTTGTTGAAAATCTGATATAAGATAACGCAGTTATAGAGTTTGATAACTTGGATCAATCAAACACAAATCAGCAACTGTGTTCACCTTCCTCCAAGCAGGTCTTCATTTATTTCATAACAAAACTTCTTAAATTCAATTTCCTCTTTTAATGCTTTTACTAGGCGTTAGAGTAATTTGATGCCATGGTTTACTTCCCCTTTTGATGATGGATTTATGTTTACTCTTCATGTGACATTCCCTGTACATCTCTTTGTCAATTTGTTTTTGGTAAGTAATCTCTCTCAGTACTTGAACTAAAGGAATGTTTCTGTACTAGTGCCTTGTAATGGTAACATGTATTTCAGTACATCTTTTTATGAGTGCATGGATGTTATGTGTAAATCCAATGATTGTATTTCCTTGTTTCAGGTCTTGTAATGATCCCATGTTACATATCACTTGTGGTATTGACTAGTTTATCAATTCTCCTTATTTGTGAACCTTGGCACTGAATAAGTAAATGATCTCCTGTGCAGTATTTGTTACATTTAGAGAACCGCACTTCCCAGTATGACATACACAAGCAGGATGCAAATATGATGATAATTGCCTATTCAATTGATCTAAATTGATAATCACATCATGGTACAAATTCAAATAGGTGTCTCTGTTGTATGTCTAGCGAATGAAGCAAGCGTTTTCCCTATATTTTTAGGCTTTAAGAATCAATGTCTGTTAATGACTTTACAATATCCAAATATCTTCATCCAACTGCTAATTAACTCATTAACTATGTGGACCTTGTACCCTGTGGTTCCTAAAACAACCTAATGGTATTTAAAACAAGGTGTAGTTCTCAACGGGTTGAAAAATTGTCCAATGATATCATCAAGATTGAACAGAATGATTGAAAATCTCCTTGTCTCAAAACATGTACAAACTCCTTCAGGTATGGAAAACAAGTGTAAATTAGCAAGAAGCACTATTCTTTAATCATGCATTCTGTAATTATAGTACGCCCAACTTTCATCAGATTGCCAAGTATGCATTTTAAGATGTAGATTTACTATTATGTAATGCAAATAGTGTACATTTTGTCGGCCTCTATATTTATAGTTATGTTTGCCAAATGTTGTTTATTTTCCAATATATATTTGTTCATGTTCATGTTATGTGATGCTTAATTCTTGGAAGCACTACAAGTCCACCTACTTGATAGCTTTACCTACACAACTGTACCTTTGTTTATTTATAGGCATTTATTCCTCTAATGTTTATATCAAGAAAAGGCAATGGTGAACAATGTTGTATGTCCATGCATCTTTGATAGTGCTACCACGTCTTCACCACTCATAAGTATATTGGTGTAGACTGTGTATGTAGTGATATAATATAAGTACATGCTATATTTGACGATCAAGTAAACATTATATTTGTGTAAATTGAAGATAAAGGATTCAAACAAAACCTGGAGTAAAGATTGTTGGTGCTTTCCCATGCAATAATTTCACTGTATCTTAAAGCATTTTCCTTCTTTATCTATGGAATTCACTAACCCTATACTTGCTTTATGTAGAGGAAGTTCCTTTCTTCTTCTGTCCCTCCGCTTCCCCTTTTCATTTTCCATGTGTATTTTTGTTTTCTTGCAGCCTTTTTTTTTCTTCATCTAATTTGAACAGTATTGGTCATGAGAACTTCATTTGTCTCACTATATTTTAATGAATTTTGTATCGCTGCCAATCAGTTTTCTCCTGCTATTTTATTTTTCAATTTACCATTGTTGTATTATTTCTGCTATGCATTCTTTTTGATCCATCAATTCTAATTTTGTAGTAGTTTATATGCAAGTAAATGATAGGTGTAAATCATTCGACAGATGTTTTTGTTTTATTGATGATATGTTTAGAAAATGATACACATGCTACCACTCTATATCGATAGTCGATACTTGCCAATCAGTATATTGTAGTTGTAATTTAATCTGTTGAATTGTCCATTTATTCATCATAAATATGCTTCTACTGGAGCCATACTGAAATAGGATAGAAATTAGAAGATAGGCAATGTTTGATTATTCAATCTAACAATGACTTTGTATTACCTGTTTAGCTTTTTTTCATAATTATAATTAAAAGAAAGTGAATTTAATATTTATTTGAAAATTTGTAAAAGAATACCTTGCATGGTAAGTAATCCTTTACAAGATAAAATTGAATGTTAAGTATTGGATTAACAATTGAAATTTGATACCTGATGATAGTTCACAATATTTATACTTCAGTTGTGTGCCAAATTGAAATAAATTATTTGTATCGCATGTCTGATTTATGAAATTTTGATAACGAGTTCTAGTGAAAGTGAAAATTAAGGATCTAAACAATTTTACTCTTTGTTGCCATTTGCTATTGCACAAAGTTTTTGTGTGTGTCATGAGGAGTGATTGGAAAAAAATAAATTGTCCGTACTTCTGTATTGACTTTAGAGGTATCTTTAAGAAATGTAGTGCTGTGTATTGTATTAAAATGATATTATGATACCACCACAATCTCTATTTCTCTCATATTCTTCTCATCCTCCCCCTCTCCCTCTCTCTCTCTCTCTCTCTCTCTCTCATTTCCACCCTCCTTCTCCCCCTCTTTCTTTCTCTCTCTTTTCTAATATTATCCTCTGTCTCATTATCTCACGATTCATGATTATCACTTTACCATGTATATTGATGATAAGAGATGGCTCATGAGAGCATTATATATGTTTGCAAAAGTGATATTATGCATCCATTATTTGTGAAGAATTGATGATGGCATTACCTTACTTATTATTGACCATAATAAAACGTGTGAAATTACCAAATAACAAATCTGTCCATGAGTTGTCCATTGATATGACTATGATTCAGGATAAGAGTACTAATTGAAGTCATTGTTTGTTCCTCATTTTAAGCTTACATACCAAGGTTTCGGGATTGAAGTGGGCTTTCCATTATTTGAAATACAATGTAGTTATGATACACTTAAGTTTGAATTTCGCTGGATCATACCTCTTGCCTTTTTGATAAAAATAGCATCACCAAAGGAAAAAATAACTACATTTATTTTTCAAATTTCCCTGGACACAATGAAATAATAATAATGATAATGGGTTCTTGTATAGCACTTATGTCAGTCAGATTTGACCCTCCTGGCGCTCCCGAAGCAAAACTAATAAGACGTTCGCCTCTCCTTTTTCTTTTCTAATCCTAATTCATAACTGCTAATGATTTTTTAAATTAAAATATTCATTTCATCAAGGGGGGGGGGGGGGGTGCAAATTTTAAATTTGTTGAGGACCAAAAAAAAAAAAATTGTGCTCACTACCCCCTCCCCCCCCCCCCCCGACTTTTCGGCCGGCGCGATTTTCAAATTTTCGGAAGCAAAAAAAAGAAAAAAGTTGGGCCCCCTCCCCTAAGAAATCCTGGATCCGCGCCTGAATACTGTAATGTGTATTTGGGGGATGTTTCATTCGCAAAGTCCCTGTGTATTGAAAGTGATTTAAAGTATTGATGACAGGAAAGCCATGGATGTGGTGAATAAAAAGAGTTCTGATTTGTGCATCAAGTTATTCTCAGAGATATCAAAAACAGCAGAAGAGGATGTGAACTGCGTGTCTACAGCTGGATAATGCGTTCATTTTTGGAGAGATAAAAGTGTGATTACCCAAAAAGGGCATTCGCCCCAGAGGGCATTATATCCTCGTCGGTGTATCCACATAATATCTTGATATACCAAAAACGTTATCAACACTTAATTAAGTTTAAGACGTGTTTACCTTGAAAATAAATGTCTGGGGATTTTTCATTTACAATAGTTTATTCACACAAGAACTGTATTTTTGGACGGCTAGATTTCCTCTCCCTGGGTTATACATGTTGTTTAAGAGTGATTGAGATGTGCTGTGGGAAACTGTGTACACACGAAGGTGTTGTCATAGCTACAACGCAGACATCTATACATTTAGTAGAATAATTCATTATTGGATTAGGCCTAGCTAAAGGAGTTAAAGGTAACTTTACTTTTCTGCTTTATATGCAATACTAAACAATTCAAAATGGTGACGTATATAGATAGTCATGCACACCATCACCAGAGGTTCACCTGCAGCAGGGGCGCAGTCCTTTTATTCTACAAAAGACACTTCATTTTTTTTTTTGTGTGTGCAAATATATTCAATGGTTACGGCGTTTGTTTGCCTTTAAATCATGTCGGGCGTGGACGTACGTAGTAAAGTTGATTTATTTTCAATTCTTGAAGAAACGTCAATACTATTAGTCCTTTGATATTGTTTATAATAAGGGCAGTGGAATATTCAGGGTGTGTATAGCTTTCCACCCCTCCACACACACACACTCACATCTTTTGCAAGCCTAGAAAAAAAATATTCATGTAAGACAGGAGGCATCGCTAAAGACGACCCCCCCCCCCCCCCCTCCAACACACACACACGTTCTTTCAGCCACTTTGCCCATGGTTGGATTGGAATTATGAATCTTAATACATTTGTTTTTAAAGCAATGAACGCCCTGGTATAGAAATTGTGTGTGTTCAAGTTATGAGCCTTCATAAAAACGAACAATACGACCCCCCCCCCCCCCCCCCCCCTCTGTAGACCATGGTAGTGATCTTCATGTCCCCCACCAAATTAGTAAAGCTATCAAAGATTTCGGCCAAACCAGGATTATGTCATAAACCAAGCACTGGGTAAAACCCGATTTATCATAAATAACATCAGACAGACAATGAGAGGAACGAGGTGTATTTTTGATCAATTTAATAATACCAATAATTCGACATGATTCATCATTAAAGTGTTCACATAGTGATCAAATAATGTTTTACATTCAATAAAAAGGCACATACATAATTTATAAACAAAGACAATTACAAACATATTCTTCGTGATACACATACATACATACATACATACATACATACACACAAAACAACGATCTCAAAGACTTTCGAAAATTCAACCTAAGGCCATTCCAAAATCCGCGTGCTATCTGTAGGCGATACAAAAGGGTATTGAAATAATATTGAATTCTTGAGAGTCTTTACGATTGTTGTATATCTTTTTCAAGCTGTGTTACGTTTGAGCTTTTGAGCTATTACCCGACTTCATTACGTGACAAAATAACATTCTACTTCATGTAGCGACGACTGCAACTTGCGTTATAACTTAAATCACTCTCCACATTAATTTGTTGGCAATTGCTCTCGGCAATGTCCAAATGAACTACAGTTCTCATTAGCATTTTTCTCTTTTTCAGAATTTGTTTCTCCAAAGTTCATATACCACGCCCTTAAAAGAAATACATAATTTAGAAATGTCTTTTCCTGTATTTATACACTTTGCAGATAACGTAGTCACCCCCCCCCCCCTAAAAAAGGGGGTTAGATTGAATGTATTAAATGTGGCTGCATATTATGCACTAAATTCAAGTTAAACTCCTCCCAACACTCCTACTGACCTATACTTCACTAGATGTCACCTTCCAATTAGCAATTCAGTTAATAATGTAGCTATGATCTCCACCGTGCCTTTAAAAGTTACCCTTGAATTTAAAAGATACAAAGTTTGTTCAGAGGCTTGAGGAATACGGATATGGAAGTTACAAAAATAATCAATGCCACTGCTTTTGACCTCTAGTATGTTATTTCAGTTTCGAACAAGATAGTCTTTGTTATGGCACTTATTTAATTTCTTTTCCTCTTAATATACAGGTTCTACACATAATCCTCTCTCGAAGGAGAGACAAGATGCATGGTCACTATAGACAGGTGACCTTTAAAAAGAGGTGGCCACTAAGACAGATTTGACTGAAAATTACAATGGTGAGTATATAACATCAATAAATATCAGTAAAAAACACGTCTTACTTACTAACTATACCGTACACAGTTTGATACGGAACCCTGCGTTTTCTTCGAATGCCTTTACATCAGTTTTACAAACGACGCCTTTACAACAAAATCCTTTTATCTTCGTTTGCATTTTTTTTTAAGAGGAATTTTGTCGCTCTATCGGCAATAATCATAACAACATGGAAAACCCCCCCCCCCCAAAAAAAAAAAAAAACAACAACAACAACAACAACAACAAAAAAAAAAAACTAATTGTGACAAGCTAAGCAACATAAAGAAGAAAAAAAAAGAAAGAAAGATATGGAGATGGATAGAACGACAGGGAGAAAGAAAGAAAGAAAGAATGAATGAATAAATGAATGAAAGAAGAAAGTGTGAAAGAAAGATGACACCCTCAATACATTGGATAGCCTTGTTCCCAATACATAATACAATAGAAGTCAATCATATTCAATAGTTTGGCCTATAGGCCACGCCACTGGCACCGATTCCAACTACTGTACTAATATTGAACGCAGATGTTGAATTTATTACCTTGGATTTCTTCCACCTTGACTCGTTACATGCAACAGAACAGGTGTAATCTTGATAATAGGACGCATTGACCACGAAGGACAATGATCGTGTTATGCGCTGCTCTATGATATTCAGGTCACATTTGGAAAGAATTTTCATACCAGCCGACTGAATCTATCGAAACTAAACGCGAAACAGTGGCGGAACCAGGGTATTTTATAGGGAGGGGAAGGGCTCTTTCGGATGGTGACGTTAAAGGTCGGTCTCCAGACGTAAATAATCATATCTGATTGATACATGTCTGCACGGGGGGGGGGGGGGGTTAACCCCCCCCCCCCCCTTCATTTTTGTGCATGTGTATGTTTTGGGGAG
>JAVYIG010011703.1:0-58753 GCA_035222895.1 Strongylocentrotus droebachiensis | reverse complement strand
TGTGGGTAAAAATTGTCCAAGAATTACGAAATTGTCTATTTCATGTAAGTATTGTATAACTTTAACATTTTTAACCGAGGTTTTATACTTTCCTCGAATGTCTTCGTCAACGCCACATCCTTTCCATATTAGCCTACATAATATTTCTATCCAGCGGTTTTGAGGGTATTAGGAGATTATTATCATTATGAAAGTTAATTTTAGAAATTTATCGTCCAATCTCACAGTATAAAGGGTCAATACAAATAGTTGTAAAACTGAAGGTGGTTGTTTTACATTCAAGATCACATTATTAATTCCTCCCTTCCCATTCACACACATACACACACACTTTTTTTTTATTTTTAACAATTTTGTTTTATTTCTCCAGATGTGTAATACAAACCATGACATACAATTGAATAAAATAAACGTGTTCAATATTGATGCTTTTACATAAACATAATTAAACACAAACTTATTTGCAGTATAATATAACTTAGCAACAAAGTAAACGTATAAGTACCTAAACATAATATGTCAATTGTAATGTTATTTACTTATATATTACAAAAAAAACTTAAACAAATCTGGAGGTAATTTTACTGAAACAATCCTGCCCCCTCCCTGCCCCCTCCATCACACAAACATACTCACCCTCTATCACACAAACATACTCACCCACCCACAAACACACACATACTCACCCACCCACCCACCCACCCCCCCCCCCACACACACACAGTACTCACTCAGTGGATGTCTGCCAACATTCTCAACTCAAGAAAAATATACTAAATAAGTTATCCAAGCCGCAAAATCGAGTTACGCTTTTAACAGGCTCACGGTGGAGAAGAAAGCAAATCTTAATTAATCTTAAGCTGCTCCCACTTTAAGAAATGTGATCCTAGCTTTCCCATTTTAATTGCTTTTTTCTTTTCCTCATCCCTATAATTAAAAATGCTTTTTTTCATCTTTTCTAAAGTTAGTACTCGCCCCCCCGATCTTGACATAAATGTAACATACTTCACCATGAAAATGATAGTATTACACATTTTTATTCTATATGAACTACCTACCAACCCAACAAATATATCTCGCCATTCTAAATCTTTAATTTCATCTAACTCAAAAAGTTGTATTAAAGCCTGCCATATCCTTTGAACGCTCCCACAAGATAAAAATAAATGTTTGTATGTTTGTATTTCCTGCTTACAAAACGAACATAAATTATCACCAACAAAACCAAATCTATGAAGATGCTCATTAGTGTATGAGCACACACACACACACACACACACAAACACGCGCACAAACGTATGGGTAGCCTTTCATCGTTGTTGACAATTAATTGAGAACACAGTCCTATAATCTTATCATCTATACTTTGGTCACTGTCAAACCGCGTTTATGTATATTCATAGTTATATTGGCTGTAACCTGTTTCAATTACCAAGTTGTTGAGCGGGTTCACGTTGGATAAAGAGCCAAACATTGTGGCCCGAATTCACAAAGGAGGTTTGTCGACAAACCTCCTTTGTGAATTCGGGCCTGTATCTTTACCGTACCATATCCAGTCATTGTAAAATCTCTTTTACAAGAGCTGCTTTTTATCGCTCCATTTTTCTTATTCATAATGGTATTAAAGGTACTATGTCCCTTTTGCAGCCAACCTCAAATTCTGTGGAACTTTGCAGGAATTATGAATATGTCATGTATGTCCTATCTGTGAAATTTAAACGTTAGCAGTTTCCTAATATTCAAATTATGCAAGGAAACCCGTTTACTTGCTAGACTTCACTGTCAGACACATTGAGTGACTGACTGGCTTTTTTTCTTCTTTGGTAATAACATACATAACATGAGCTGTAAAGGGCACATGAGCATTTGTCTACATCAATAACCCACTTCTTGTGATGGCCAAAATTAAACTGATTGAATCTTTCGCAGCATAAAACGTATGACCATTCGGTACAATTGTCTGAAAATCAAGACTATTACTTTTGGGCTCTATAGCCCTAAATTCTATTTGACAACTAATAGTCATTATTTTCTCACTTGAAGACATTTTCAAGCCCCAACTTTTTTAGGGAAGTTCTAAATTAGTATTATCTTTTAAATGCCATTGGAATTTAACCTTTTCATTTTTTGGCCTGCAAATGGGACATAGTACCTTTAATGCCTTTGGTTGAGCATATAGAATCTATAATCCTCCAGTGTTTGATTCATCCCTCTCTTCATTTTATTCCACTTTAATATAACGACTTTTTTTTCTCTTGAACGATAGAGTTCAATACTTCGTTCGGCCAGTTGTGCAGAGATAACCCATGGAGTCTCTTTTACTTTGTGAATAATATTTGTCACAAACTAAATAACAAAGAGGATATTATGGATGGAATGCACACATGCACAATGGTATGCCCATTGCTTGGGTATTGCTTGGGATCTTCCCGCTAAAAACAAAGTCCCAAACCTTCTTTTTTCCTTTCCGTCTGAGAAGAAGGGAAAGGGGGTGTTTTGATCCCTTCTTGGATATATATTTTATACAATTTTGTCTCTTTCCTTGCTTTCTCCATTTCTTGCCTAACTATGCATCGCGGTAAATATTTATACATATTGACAAATTCATGTCGATCCGGCTAAGCAGGTTCATGTTCTCAGAGGACTGAAAATTAATGTCTTACTCAAGGGCACTACACCGCGATGACTTCTTTTTAACAGGGACCCCCATATAGAAGACTTTGTCAAAAGTTATTTTGCTAGACATGCACTCTCCATGTGCTGCAATGCAACGGATAAATAGTGTCGACTCAAATTAATTCACCATCATTTTCTTCACCTCTATTACTACACACAGATAAATAAAAGGTATTCTTGGGGAGTAAAACGAGCGCCGCTTTTACACCTTTTAGGGAGTAAAACACGGAATTACTTAAGGGTGTATATTTGAGGGATGTAATTTTACACCCTATTTTAGTCAGATGAGCTCTGATTGGTCAGTGCATATGTGCATGCGCTACAGCAATGGCGCATCGTGTCAATATAGTTCTGACAAATGAATTTTTTAAAAGCATAATTCACATATTTTAGTCATGTTATAGGAAATTATCATGTTTCATTTGGGCATATTATTTGTGTGAAAGTTATCCGACCAAGAATAAAGGGTTGTACTGAGGGTTGAATTTGATAATTTAATGAAATTAGCAGAAGTGTTGTTTTACTAACAAGTACAAAATTGTCTTCTTATACGTGTAAGTAAAGGGAAGAAATTCGGTAAGGCAGGATTGTGTGTTTAGGTAATTCCGTTACATTTGAACCGATAACTCCAGCCATAAGTTAGTTCTTACAGTCTGCACTAATTGTTGTTTAGGTGAGCATTAAAGACTTTCAACATATAACTCGACATTTTGGTCTGATTTCTTTAGAGCAGTGAAACGTAGACAAAAGGGTGAGAATCAGTGACGGTTAGGTGATTACGAAGCATGGATGATTGATTGCTCGAGGGATGATCAATTGGTTGATGCTGGGCATAAAAAGGGTGTAGATTTACTCCCCACAGGATGTGGAATCGATCATAAAGGGTATAAAATTCAACCCCACGGGTGTAAATTTGAATCCATTTTTCATGAAAATGGAACCAAAAGGTGTTAAATGAGCACCATTGGGTGCAAATTTCACTCTTTAAAGGGAGTACAATCATAACCTTGGGATGACAAATTTACACCTTCTTATGAAAAAAAGTAATTTACTCCCTACATTGGGGATGATCAATTGGTTGATGCTGTGCATAAAAAGGGTGTAGATTTACTCCCCACATGATGTGGAATCGATCATAAAGGGTATAAAATTCAACCCCACGGGTGTAAATTTGAACCCATTTTTCATGAAAATGGAACCAAAAGGTGTTAAATGAGCACCACTGGGTGCAAAACTCTTTAAAGGGAGTACAATCATAACCTTGGGGTGACAAATTTACACCTTCTTATGAAAAAAAGTAATTTACTCCCTACATTGGGGAGTAAATTTACTCCCTGAGGGTGTCACTTATGCGACAAACAGTTACTCCCTATAGGGAGTAAATTTACACCTACTTTTCTCTGTGTGTATGATGGCCATAACAATTTAAATAAATGTACAGTCCACCATCGTCATCGTCGTTGTTATGATCACAATAACGGTTACCTTCAGTAGGACTTTTGTCACAACCTTCACAGCCTTACCATTACCATACTTAGTGCCATAATGAGCGTTGTTATTTGCTTTGTTCATGAGTAATTTAATTTTCAAAGGTTAGGAATCAGCGTCCTTCACACATAGTTAAAGTAATTATTTTGTATTGAGATACGTAATTAGGCGGGAAATGTATGCTCCTTTACTACGAATTTTGTAATGACACATGTAAAACAAGGGCTTGACAAAATCCCTCCTTGAAAATGTTTCTTCGTTATTTCAGGTTAATGTATGTCTCCTTAAATGAGACGGACAGTAAAAACATTTCCACCCTTTATTTTAGACTGAAAGGGAATAGGAGGTGTTACAAAAATGCACTTGCTTTATGACGAAATGTTGATGATTGCCCCCCCCCCCCCCTCAAAAAAGAAGAAGAAGAAGAGGAGGAAAGAGCAAGCATAACAGTGATATGAATGACCTATATTGGAATTACGATCTAGTTCACTACACAGGACTTTGGAACATGTTGAGAACGATACAAAAATAACGAGTGCACATGTCGAGAAAAAGAACCACGCAAGTGTGGTGTATGGGATTATTTACTACATAAGATTTAGATTTCGAAGTAGATCGTGACAAGGAACAGAGCTAAATAAGGGTGTCTGGTAAGCCAATGCTTCTTCAAGTATGGAGGACATAAATCTACAGCTTCATGAGGCAGCATTGAAGGGTAAAATTAGAACCGTCAAAAAACTGCTAAAAGAGGATGCTAACATAAACCATGCAGACCAAGATGGAAACACAAGTTTACATAATGCGGTGAAGAAAGACCATATAACCGTCACTGAGTTACTCATAAACCAAGGTGCTGATATTGAGAAGGCGACTCCAGATGGAAAAACACCCTTACATCTTGCTGCATCACTCGGACGTCTTAAAGCATCGAAAATTATACTCAGTCATGGAGCAAATATGGACACAGAAGACAATGACGGCTACTCTGCATTATACAGCGCTGTAAGGAATTGTCATCTTGATGTCACCAAGTATCTGATCAGCCAAGGTGCTGAGGTAAATAAGGGAAATAATAAAGGTAGGACTGCATTACACGTTGCTGCTTTCAATGGTCACCTTAAGATAATGAAATATCTGATCAGTCAAGGAGCTGAGGTGAATAACGGTAATAATGACGGTAAGACTGCATTACACAATGGTGCTTTCAATGGTCATCTTGATGTCACCAAATATCTTATCAGTCAAGGAGCTGATGTGAATAACGAAGATAATGACGGTATGGCTGCATGCCACATTGCTGCTGTGAGGGGTCATCTAGACGTCAACAAATATCTCATTAGTCAGGGAGCTGATTGTAATGAGGGTAACGGTATGACTGACCTACACATTGCTGCCTTCAGCGGTCTTCTTAGTGACGCTATATCTCTGATCAGGGAGGGAGCTGAGGTGAATAAGGGAGATAATGACGGTAGGACTGCATTCCACTTTGCTGCTCGCCAGGGTCACCTTGAAGTCACCAAATATCTTATCAGGCAAGGAGCTGATGTAAATAAGAGAGATAATAACGGGTGGAATGCATTCCTCGGTGCTGCTCATGGGGGTCATCTTGATATCACCAAATATCTTATCAGTCAAGGAGCTGAGATGAATAACGGAGATAAACACGATAGGACTGCATTGCAACTTGCTGCTCAAGTAGGTCATCTTGATGTCACGAAATATCTTATCAGTCTAGGAGCAGAGGTGAATGAGGGAGATAATAACGGTAGGACTGCATTACACGGGGCTGCTCACCGGGGTCAACTTGAAGTCACCAAATATCTCGTCAGTCAAGGAGCTAAGGTGAATAACGGAAATAATAACGATATGACTGCATTACACCTTGCTGTTCAGGGGGGTTATCAAGATGTCATCAAATATCTAATCAGTCTAGGAGCTGAGATGAATAAGGGAGATATTAACGGTATGACGGCATTACACGGGGCTGCTGCTGAGGGTCATCTTGATGTCACAAAATATCTCATCAGTCTAGGAGCAGAGGTGAATAAGGGAGATAATGACGGTAGGACTGCATTACACGGGGCTGCTCACCGGGGTCAACTTGAAGTCACCAAATATCTCGTCGGTCAAGGAGCTGAGGCGAAAAAGGGAGATAATGACGGTAAGACTGCATTACACGCTGCTGCTGCTGAGGGTCATCTTGATGTCACCAAATATCTTATCAGTCAAGGAGCTGAGGTTAATAACGGAGATAGAGACGGAAAGACTGCATTACACTTTGCTGCTCTCTGGGGTCACCTTGAAGTCACGAAGTGTGTCATCGGTCGAGGAGCTGAAGTGAATATGGGAAATAATGAGGGTAGGACTGCATTACACTTCGCTGCTGCTGAGGGTCATCTTGATGTCACCAAATATCTCATCAGCCATCGAGCCGATGTGAACAAGGGAGCTTATGACAGTGAGACTGCATTACACGGTGCTGCTGAGAAGGGCCATTTCGATGTCACCGACTATCTCATCAGTCAAGGAGCTAAGGTGAATAAGGGGAATAATGACGGTAGTACAGCGTTTCACCTTGCTGCTGAGAATGGTCATCTTGCTCCCACCAAGTATCTCATCAGTCAAGGAGCTGAGGTGAATAAGAAGAATAATGACGGTAGGACTGCGTTTCACCTTACTGCTGGAAATGGTCATCTTGCTCCCACCAAGTATCTCATCAGTCAAGGAGCTGAAGTGAATATGGGAAATAATGAGGGTAGGACTGCATTACATTTCGCTGCTGATGCGGGTCATCTTGATGTCACAAAATATCTCATCAGTCATGGAGCTGAGGTGAATAAGAGGAATAATGAAGGTAGGACAGCATTTCAGCTTGCTGCTGAGAATGGTCATCTTACTCTCACCAAGTTTCTCATCAGTCAAGGTGCTGAAGTCAGTGAGGGGGATAATCACAATTCGACTGCATTACAAATGAGTGATGCTAAGGACGGGCATCTTCCTTCCCCCGCACGTCTCACCAGTCCAGGGGCTGAATGTTCTAAGGAAGATGATCACGTTAGGGCTGCATTACAAAGCGCTGCTAAGGACGGGCATCTTGATGTCACAAAAAAGCTCATTAGCCAAGGAGCTGATGTGAATAAGGGTAATAATGAAGGTCGGACCGCTTTGCATAGTGCTGCTCATAATGGTCATCTTGATGTCACCAAATATCTGATCAGTCAAGGAGCTGAGGTGAATAAAGGAGATGATAGCGGTATGTCGGCATTACACAGTGCTGCTCACCGTTGTCACCTTGAAGTCACCAAATATCTCATCAGTCAAGGAGCTGAAGTGAATAGGGGAGATAATGACGGTATAACTGCATTACACTTTGCTGCTGATGAGGGACATCTTGATGTCACCAAATGTCTCATCAGTCAAGGAGCTGAGGTGAATAAGGAAAATAATGATGGTATGACCCCTCTACACCAAGCTGTTCAGAATGGTAAAATTGATGTCGTTAAAGTCCTTCTGGCTGGAGGTTCTAACACAGGAGCCATTAACGGGCAAACACCTCTTCAATTGTCTTTATTCCTTGGGTACCAAAGCATCGCTGATCTATTCATCGACCTTTCAAATTCCAAGGTAACTATATTGAAAAAACACTTTATGCCGAATTATACATTGATGTTTTAAATACATGCATGTAGAATAACAGGTACTGAAATTCAATTGAGCGAATATTAGGCATATGCTACCTTTAATTTTGTTTTCAGACTTGACCAACTCGATTTTGTAACACTAATAGTGGCCATATACGTCCATATGTAGAGGTGTCGCTGTCGAGTGGTTACGTCTCCGGACCGTCGATCACAAGGTCCGCGGTTTGACTCCCCCAGCAGCACTAATGTCCCTCGGCAATACATTGATCTACATTTGCAATACTCAACCCAGGTGATGTAAATGGGTACCTGGCAGGAATTAATTCCTTGAAATGTTTGACCGCCGTAATGGCAGCACAGCTAAAGCCGGGGTAATTATCTCCAAGTTTGGAAGCGCTTAGAGATTTAATTGTAATTTGCGCTATATAAGAACTGAGCACTATTATTTTTAGTATTATGAAGTCTAACACCAGTTAGCATTCAATGATGTGTTTTATGTACTTCATAGACAAGTTATAATATTTGCTGAAAACGTATTCGATTTATTGGATTTAATTGATCGCTTGGCATGATTTGTGTTTAAAAAATCATAATCAAATCTTGAAATTTCCTGCTGCGTATTTTCTTGTATCCAGCTCGCCCAGAATGATTTAGCGGATATCCATCTTGCCATACAACACGGTCATACCTCCATCATTGAGAAGTTAGTTTCGGAGGGAACTGATCTCAATATCCAGTCAACTGACGGCCAGACTTGTCTCCATAAAGCCATTAAACTCTGCTATAAGAGCGAGACGATTGTGCAAGACACGGATACACTAAAAGATGTGAGTTGTACCCCAGTAACGCTAACGAGACCGACACCAGCCCAATGAGAGTCTGGACAACAAATTTCCCCGAACGGTCAAATTTTGGTTAGCTTCGGAGTCTAAATGGAATCGTTTTGGCGGTGTGACTGACAAATACTGCTCCTCTAGATTATTAGTGAATCCTAGAATCTGATACTTGTGATTGATCAAAGAAAATGTGTATGTGGGGGTTTGGGATGTGTTTGTGTGTGTGGGAAAGTTGATAATTTGACAAGGGATTTCCACTCCCGTGAATCCAAGAGGTAGCGATAAACTATGCTTATGATGCTCATCCACCCTGGATATTGATGGACGATACTATTCTATTAATATATATATATATTTGTTTGTGTCAGATCTCTGAGGAGTATTACAAGGGCGAACTATCTCCTGAGAAGGCCTTGGTGTTTTATCTCCTAGAGAATGGAGCCAAGTTAGATGTGAAGGACAACACAGGCAACCTACCAATCCAGTATGCCAAGGACGAAGTGATCAAACAAATGATTTTGTCTAGGTGAATCTTGCAGGTCTAAAATAATGGAATG
This sequence comes from Strongylocentrotus droebachiensis, assembly GCA_035222895.1. Lineage (NCBI taxonomy): Eukaryota > Metazoa > Echinodermata > Echinoidea > Camarodonta > Strongylocentrotidae > Strongylocentrotus > Strongylocentrotus droebachiensis. Next base: position 49,555 of record JAVYIG010011703.1, on the reverse strand, counting down.
TCCCCCATTAGCCATGTCACTTGAATAAAGACAAGTGATTTATCAACACGCAAGGAAATAATGCTTTTAAAATATATGCTCTTTTAAGATTTGGTAACGAAATTAATTTAGTTCTTAAACATATTTTCCAATAAGCTTAAATGTAAATCTTAGTAGTTGAACATATAACAAATGTGCTGTTCGGACATTAACTGTGACAGTTAATTCGTTTGGGGCCACTGGCCACCCATAAGTCAGGCTTACTGGGTAATCATCTTTGTGTTCTTTCTCCTCTCCTGCTCAGATAGAAAGTATAAATTTTCTTCGCAATTCGTTTAGAATAAAAACATTATCTACCGGTGGTTCTTTACATTTTTAAAGCTGTTTAAGATGTATTTTACGGCATTTCTTTCTAGGTGCAAGCGTATGTATTATTTTCTTATTTTGAAAAGTAATGCTAAGATTAGAGCCTTAATCTTTTTGTTTACAGTAGGCCTCGATAAGTGTCTGACATTCAACAGTTGTTCAATTGTTGTTAATATCATGTATGTCATTTGTTATGAGTGGACACAACTACATGCTTTCACAGCCCATATAAATGATGTTTTGTTTACGTATGATTAATTTCAGATTACCTTCTTTAGAAGAGATCCAGTCTTATCGAGGTAAGATCATCTTTTAAACAAAAACAGCTTTACTCACTATAATAGCTAAATATGTGATTCTGATATTTGTTTTCTTCTTATCCATTAAGTCACGGATCAATGTCTTGCGATGATTAAACAAAGCATTGTAGGTTTTCCTTAAGCAAAGAACAAAAGATTTGATAATTCATTGTCCGGGTATTTTACTTAATTGCACACAAAACTTTCCCACTTATTTCTTAGTAACACTTCATTTGTATTCATACTTATATGTAGAACCAACTCTTAGTGTTACATCATAGGACCAAAAACAAGAAATTTAAGAAGCAGATACATATGAATAAAAAAGTGTCATGGATAAAACATTTTGGATTTGTCATGGGCCCTTATCAAAATATTAGAAACCAGTATTGAATATCTTATTTTGGGTATTTAACATTTTAACCTTTTGAAAAGGTAATATAATCTTTTCTTGTTGTTGCAAAGATTGAAATGAAAGCTGTAATAATATATCATTTGTGCATATCAATTTATTTATTTATTTATATATGTTCTCATTATCGTGTCATTTCCTCATGTTTAAAATAAACAACAGATGAACCATCAACACCTACCATTGTCTCTGTTGAAGTCGAAAGGAATACAAGTAAGGAGATCGAACTAGAAGACCATGGCGTATCAATGTTTATTCCTCTGGAGGCCGTTCATCAGAATGACCCTAGCAAGATCACCCTGACCCTCTTAAGGGACCCTCCCAGTGTTGACATCCAAGACGGTGAATCAGTGGCCTGCTACGGGATCAGATGTGATCCTCCAAACATGATCTTCCACCAACCTGTTAAGATCAGGATACCACACTCTACATTGGCCATCAACCCTGATCAAGTGAAACCAGACATTGTTTCCCATGTATGGGATTCAGTAAACGGTAAGTTCATCTGGTCAGATGCTGAAACTGACTCGTTTTTTAATGCTCGACTAGAAGGAAGTTAATGCCCTGAGACCCCTTTTCAACAAACCACGCAAACCACTTTCGGGACAACACTGAGGAGTTGCGATATGGTTAAATGGTAGAGATTGGTCTCGCTACTAGTCGAAGTCTAAGCTATTGCCCTTGGACAAGTTATTAATAACCAAGTAAAGGACTTAAAGACTTGTTTGTTTACAAGTATACTGCTTTTCTAGCAGTCGGGTGAAATAAAAGAGCACAATAAAACAATAACAAATAAATTCTCAGTATACTTTGGCCTATTTTGTTTTCCTTTTTTTTTTTTTTTTTTTTTTTTAGGGGGGGGGTTTGGTTTCCACAATATCTTATTTTACAAAGAGTGTAACAATATAATGAAAAATGATTATAATATACACGTAAATACAATACCGGTACACACTATGTCCTTCAGTTGAACTTGGGAGACATAATGGCGGAGCCTATGGAAAAGCAGAGCTAGTTGTGGATAGGCTCCTTAAACTACAAATGACATTAAAAAAAAGTTAGGCTTATAAAAGACAAATACACGCTAAAACAGGGAAAGGGATATTACAGGGATGCATGAACTGATATTCACAATCAACAGCAAAAGACAAGGGAAAGGGAAGGGAATATAACCGCAGCTCATTGAAACAAAAGTACAATGTAATTTGTTCTCAACATGAGTAGTATATGTACATAGTTGGCATGGTCATACCGTTATTTACTCATTGTAATCGACAAAAGCAGACTGCTTGGATGAAGAAAAAAAAGTTGTGAACCAGGAATGAAATTTCAATTTTCTTTTGAATACATGAACAATAGATATTTTAATCACAGAATCGTGAGAATTCCAGAAATTTGGGACCTGTACACATTAAGGTGTTTTGAGCAAAGCGTGTTCGTGTTCTAGGAAGGTGATAGGAAAACGCCTGTCGGGTAGGATAGTCGTGAACTTGATTTCTTTCATGACAAATATGAAAGCGCCTGGGGCAGTTCGTTTAATCGGCTGAAACATGAGGCTGCCTAATTGTAAATTAAAAATAACCTGAACTCTCAGTGCTCGCATTGCAGGTAATGGAAAGCAAAATGGACTTTATTCTTGACTATACCTGAACTCTAAAGTCCTGATTTATGAGGGAATTAAAACGCTTTCTAAGTATTCTCGGGGTTAGTATTTCTAGTTATAGCTATCGACGTCATCACAGCGCCATAACATCGAGGAACAATTTATAACTCCAATTTTTCCTTTGAAGTTTTCAATAAAGGGAAACTGGTGTAAGGGGAGAGTTGGTGCGTGTTATGAGGGCTTATGAAACTTAAAACCATTTAAAGTAACTATTCTCCACAAAGACACCATTACTTATTTAAATATATGGTTTAGCTATATTCAGGCGCAACAGTTTAAAGGACAAATTGGCTCCGTTTTCGAATAACACATCTTAAAACAAACGCATTTTGTTTTGTTACCCACTGGCAATAGATCTACCAAGAACATCAAGAATGAGATCATCCAGCTCACCAGACGAACCACCATACTGCAGATTGTATGAGAGACATCTTGAGCTGTACATTGGAAAATGTGCTGAGTGGTGGGTTCTTATTCCTCTTGAACAGCAGGTGATCCGACACCAACTTATGTGTACTCCATACATCCCAGAAACCGTAGAAAGAGGCAAAGAGATTGAAGTTCATCTGCATGTGCATGCCGATGTTCCTGGCATGGATGCGGTTAGTACTGTAAACTTGTCCTATAAGTAAATTGTTAATATACAGTTCTGTTAAAACTGTCAACTACTGCAAATTTCAAGGTACTTGTTTAAAATCTGACTTTCTAGCGTTATTATTTGCAAGGCCTCACAATTTGCTTAGCAGACTTGATAGAAGTTCTAGAACTGTGATGAAAATAGCTGTACGCCATTAAAACTGTCTTGAGACATAGGTTTATTAGAATTAATCCTAGCATGTCATGTATGCCAATTCCTTTACAATGCTGGTTACAAGCTGAATTTTCTGGGATAGCATCAGGATAACGTACAGAAAGACATTCTAATGTCCTCAAATATTATTCACCAGCGGCCTATGGATTTTTCCAAAATGTTACGTACGAAAAGTTGGGCGAACTTCCTATTTTCACCAATTTATGTTTTTGAATTCGATGGAAATAGAATTAAATGGAATAATGATAATGATTTTGAGAATAGTATAGAGATACCAACTGCTTTGAGAGGCCTGGCTGTTTTATATGCTCAAGGGAACGCGCGCACCTCCTGCCATGACCATGAGGCGCGCCTGGGTGGGCGGCGAGCTGAGGGGTCATGATATGACCTGCTAGTTCCCGAGAGCATAATAAAGCAGCCAGACCTCTAATATTAAAGTAGTCGATATGTCTTTTATATGCCGAATTGAAACAAAAATCTTTCAATAATTGTTACCTTATCCTTTTATTGAGTAAAGAATGTTTAAAACATCACGGAAAATCTGAGACACTGTCTGTAATCTTTGCTTGAAAGATTACTGAAAGTTTCAATCATTTGGGAATCGCAGACACAGAGCACTGTATGGTGTCCGCGCTTGCACAAAGAACATTTTAACACGTAAACCAATGGGTATCGCAGCAAAATTTTACTATTTTCATGGTAACCGGAATTGTAAGGGATCTCACTCTTGGACTATTAACCGGTATTGGCATTTTTCGTTTCTTTACGGGAATGGCTAAAATCACGACTCCAATTTCGACCAATCAGATAGCTGGATTTCTTATGTGAGATATATAATGTTGTTTAGTGAACCCCAGGATATACACTAATATTGTCAGGACATATTTCCAAGATAACCCATGAACTTTGGGATTAATTAGACCCATGTTTTCCTCAATTGCTTGTCCTCCCTGCTTTGAAATAGGAAGTTCGACATGATGAGAAGCATCAGTCTTACCGCAAGGCCCATCGTTCGGTCCCGTTTAGCACCATATCTCATGCAGGTGACGTTACAGTGGCACGTGATTGTGACGGGAAGATGCCAGAAACTAAGGTACGAATTCTTTTTTCTTTTTTTCTTTTTTCTTTAAGAGGAAGTCCTCCCCGTCATGAAGTTTGATTTTATAAAGAAAGCAGAAACTTGAAAAGAACAGGTCAGTATAAGTTTAGCAAAATCCGATTAAAATCAGGAAAAAAACACAAATTGGCAACTATATGACATTTCTTGCGAGATGATTTCTCATGTGCTCTGTAATTAAAGAAATCTGAATTTTATATTCTCCCTACACCAATAAACCCACTTCTTGTAATGGCCAAATTAAACTGATTGAATCTCTGCGCAGCACAAAACGTAGACCATTCACTACAGGGGTCTGAAAATCAGACTATTTACTAAAAGGATTGCAATCCCTAAAGTCGATTCGACAACTTACGGCCATTATTTTCCCACAAGAAGATATTTTCAAGCCCCTAAATTGGTATTTTCTTTTAAATGCCAGTGGAGTTTAACCTTTTCATTTTGGTTGGCTTGCAAAAGGGACATAGTACCTTTAATACCAGCTAATTATTGTTAGGATATGCGATATCCGAATATTCGGTATCCGTCGTATTTTAATAAATAACATGGCTACAATTACAAACCAGTCTGCCGACTCTCTTTTATTCTGAGTTATCTACCATTACCAAGTCCCCCGAAGTCTTCGATTATCAGGGTCAATTTCCCCTTTGATAATCACCCTGCTTGATGTTCTGAATATTGGCACTGCTACATTTGCTCTTGTTTGATTCCGTGGAAGAAAAGGAGAAACTGATAAATTTTTGAGTTAGGGTTGCAGTATGGTTTTAGGTTATATTTACGGTAAAGGTTATGGTTGATTTGGTATAAGCGTTAGGTCCAGTTAAAGTAGAAAAAATAACCTAAAATGTATTTTGTGTACAGATAGGATTTGTTTAACCATCCTCAGATTTCTTCACTCGGCTTATAATGCTTTCGTTTAACAATAGGGCTCCAACGCACCATTCATGGTTCGGCGCGCTGGATGAAATTAGCAACTTATTGTTTGTATGGTCTCCAAGTGTCTTGTATTCGTGGGAAAAGAAACAGGTCCCCCTCGGAATTTTTTTTTTCACAAGGCAAGTCTATGTCAACGCAATTACCCAAGGAAATTTGCCTCTAGGGCGATAAAATCCCGAGACAAATAGCCTCGAGACTTTTGCCTGATTATCAACTATCTGGTTTCCAAATCATGCGAGCGAGCAAAGCGACCGATTAAATTCTAACACTCATCGAAAGAAATTTCGTCATCATATAGACGTATATATGACTGGGCAGTAATATATTTTAAAAAAAATGATTATCGGTCACCTAGCTGAAATCCCGAGATAATTCCGAGTAAAACACGTTTTGAAATGCTCCCCTGCCATACTCAAAAATATGTCCAATTTCGGCCAGGGCGCCGAGCAGGACTGCGCTATAGCCCCTTTATTTACTAAAGCCGCTTTCTTTGGGCTAACGGATACAGAGTATGAGGAATATAAATAATGAAATACAATCGCAAATACGGATACGGATCTCCTTTTCTTGTCAATTTGTTTTTTTTTCTTTCCAGAAAAGAGAATGTTTGTTACTTAATATTCTAATTTTCTCGTCCTTTAGCTGCTCTCTCTAAAAAAAATTCACAACCGAATGAGACATAATGTAGTCTTCAAAGTGCCCCCAAGTGAGGACGATGTTCCAATTGGCGTGATAACCATCACACTTACACAGTCTGGGAACCTAGGGATGTCTCGATCAATGACATTCGTCATTAGATACGAAGGTTGGTCTACAATCTTGAATCAATCCTAGTATTGTAATACAGAGAGATGGCCCGTTGTTATTTTTATTTTGTCGTTGACGAACTATAATTAAACATAAAACTATGAACGTTAGTTTCGTCCTTGTTCTTTTTTTAAAGGATTTGCTTTGTTAATGGGTAAATATTATTGATTTTTCTTCACATATTAAGCTCCGACTGTTACTTTCATAAACTTGACCTAACAGGAAAGCATTAGTCTGGAAAATGAACATAATTATCAGTTTCGTAAAAAGAAATACCTAGGCATAATATAAAAATCTTCTTGTCAGCATTTGGAGAGTTTCTTATGATACAACAATATTTTGATCAATTGGGACATACACGCGTTCAAAATCAATTGGTAGACATTACAATTGCACTGATATATATCCTTTTCATTTATTTGGATTATTTTCTTCTTCTTTTTTTATACTTTGGACAATGATTGTATATTTAATAATAGTGATCTGAAAAGTGTCCTAATACTTGTATAAATTTTCTTTTAAAACTCTCTATCATCGTATACATGATTACAGATCAAATCAAGAGTCCTGAGTTTACTCCAGTTATCCGGTAAGCATGGCGTAATCAATCTATTCACATTTTCAGAATAAATTCAAGTTAGATTGAGGTGCATTACGAGATTTTTTAATCTAAGTTTCACTACAATTTTGTTTAAGATATTAAGTGAGACAATTAGGCCTATTGTCTGAAATAGAAGGTATTTATATTCTTGATTGGTCTTTCCTTTTGTAGGAAATTTAAATGGAATTGGAAGATCATGAACATCTTATAATGCAACACAATGCAGGAAATGCACTAAAACTAAGATGAAAATACATATACATGTATTTGTTTTTATAGAGAAATCGAAGGAACTTCTCGAAATGATCTCCCTGATAAAGATGTCCAGAAAATCGCTGAAAAGCTTTCGATAGACGACTTTTATGACCTGGGAGTTGCACTAGGTTTCCAAATACAACAACTGGATGCAATAGAGTATAAGAGGCTCAAAGACAGACAAGAGGCCATCTGCGAAATGCTGATAACATGGAAACAGAGACAACTACCACATCAAAACGTGAAGGAAGTGCTTCTTTCACTCCTGAAGTCTGTAGAAACAGAGGCAGAAAATACGAAAACGACAGGTATAATTGTTACTCATTTAGATTCATCAGCAGATTGTTAACACTCATAAGAATACCAAACATAATGCCTGATGACTCAGAATGATATCATACCTAAGATGTGTATAGATCTGAACTAATCTTTTGATTTTAATAGTTATACATTGGCCATTGTTGCTACGGGGGGGGGGGAGAGCTGGCCGCCAATGGTGATCGTAGTAATCATTGGTGTGACACAATATGTTTCTATATAACAACATTAAAAGCCGCAGACTCCTATAATAAATTAATTCTTTTACATTTCTGCGAGATGAAGAAAGGATTGAAACAACTTCCACAAAGAAAGAGCAATGGATGAAAAGGCGCGGTCTCCTTTGTGATCATTTAGACTTTAAACAATACAATGAAACAACAAGGGAAAAAAGGAATATCAAGTTATCGGCATAGGAACCTTTGATATTCACAATGAAAACACTGCAATATAGACTTAAATAGTTCGACTAAAAATTACGATAATAATGATGTTAATAACTAATAATGATAACACACACACACACACACACGCACACACACACACAAATAATGAATAATGATATTTACATATTTCTAATGATGGTGATTAATAATACAAATACCACTTATAATGATAATAGTAGTAGTAATAAAAATAGTAACAACCATAGAGTGCGAAGATTGTATTAAAAATACATTAGCCAGCTAGGGAAGAAAAGAAATTGTGAAAGAATATAATTAAAACTATGTTTTCAAATACCTTTTATTACAGTGTTTCATTTAATCAATTGCAATTATTCAGAAGAATCTAATTTAACTATACATGTTTCTCTTTCTTTATCCAACAATGACGTTCTGTATAATGGATTAACTTCAGCTATTACTCTAACCAGGTAAGATTTTGTTCTTGGTATGTTTATTTGCATTTTTAGTTTTGTATAAGATGTAATTGTATATCAGTCTATTTTGTGAGTATAGCGCTTAGAGAATTCGGTGGTAAGCGCTTTATTAACGTTTGTATTATTATTATTATTAACCCTTACAATAAATCTAACCTTGAACCTTACTGCAATCCTTACTGACAACTCTAACCACGTGTGTTTTATTTTGTTCGCGAGATAAACCCAGAGCGAATGTCGCAGCGCTAAAAACCAGGACATCAAAAGGGAGATTATCATAAAGGATGTCCACCCTGATAATTAGCTGGTATCAATATAAGCCGAAAAATTCGAGAAACAATTAGTGAAAGCTTGAACATTATCCGATTGAATTAGGAAATTAATGTACCTTTTTAAGTTCTCACCAGTAATACAAAAAAAGGCACCACTGTGACGTATAAAGCATAACTATATTATAAATTGAAGGCGTCGAACATTCAGGGATAGTTGAGTTCTTGTTTCAGACCGCAAATGCCTTTAACATGCATGGATATTGCTCTTATTCTTATTTATGACATTTCTAGTGCCTTTATAGAACCTAGAATTGCTATGAAGGTAATTTTAGACCCCAAAATGTGTGAAATTTAGCCAATGTGATCATACCAATTTAGCTTTACTTTCAAAAGAATACGGTTACTGTTAATTAATGAATTAATTAATAATAACAACACATGGACCGGCTGGTTGTTCGTACATAACCAACGCGAAAAAGCCAACAAAAAGCCAACATCGGCATTGGCTGGAATAAAACGTGTAATGCGCTATTTCGTTCAACGGTTGGTTCAAATTATCTATATTAGAAATGGCTTTATTTATGGATATTTCAGCCGTCTTTGAACCGATTTTGATTAAACAAAGATGATTTTGCCATTAAAATGGTATGTTTTTTTTCAAATTTGACACTCAGGTTTGTTTTATTATCTTACAAAAAAAAAAAAAAAATGTATAGCGCCCTCTGCCACAGAACTCAACTCTCCCTTTAAGGTAATGACATACCGAGCTGATAAAATATCCTATTTTTGGGGTAATATTACGTTCATATGCTACGTGAAATGCACAACTGTGTGTGAAGTGGAGTATTTTCGTCGTAGTTTCGTATTAGGTGTCATGATTTTCTGTTAATTTATAAAGAGCTACAACTCTCAGTGAAAATTAGGTTGCTACTTGTTTTATTTGGCTTGTAAGCTTTAGTTTGATATATTGAACTAATTTTTTGGAAATTTCATTGTGTTTCAAGTTTTTTTAAGATATCCGTTTTTAAAGGTAAACGTGTCTCATTTAATTTCCAATGATGCATAACTTAATTTGTTTATCGATGCAATCGATCTATCTTTATACTGCATGGCAACTATCCGATTGACTGGATAACAGTTTCTGTCAAAAACCAGAAGTCAAGTTAATGTTTGACTCTAGTATAATAAACATCGTTTCTTCTCAATATATTTAGTGACATTTCTGACCAAGAATTGCTTAGATTGGCTCGACATATCGAGTGGACGGACTTCATAGAGATTGGCACAAAGCTTGGATTCAGTCGGAATAAGCTTGAGAACATCAAACACAAGACATTGCAGAATCGCAAAGACGCTAACATTCAAATGCTCTGCACGTGGAAGGCATCTCAACGATCAGATGCTGAAGCGACTGAGACGTTGAAGTGCATTTGGGAATCTGTCTCTTTGGCATCTAGGCCTACGGATGAGAATACAGGCAATTGTTTTTCTTCAATGTTAATAACTAATAGCTCTATGACTTGTATATATCGTATATTATATGATTGGTAATTTTAATCAAATGAAGAAACGAACGGATCTCTAAACTGAACTTTGTCTTCAATGGAATTAAATGTTTAGTGATAATACAAATGACTATCAGGGCTGATAATATCATTCATAGCAGTCAGTTTGATGTGTCAAAAACTTGTCTCACTAGGTAAGACGAGATAGGGCGGAGCCATGTCTACACTCACGAATACATAGGATGTACGGAAAAACTTATTTAATACACAAACAACTTAAAACTAAAGCCTTAGCAGTGCTTTGACTGTCATGACACACATGCTGTTTAATATTTATATATTCTTCTCCCAGACGAAAGCTTGCCTCCGACCTCGTCGGCGACTCCTGAGATAAGAGCCAGACCAAGTGAGCCTATAGAGCCTGAGGATATGGATATCATTACAACATCAGAAACAGGTAGATAACAGAATGATAATGATATGATTGCGAAAATGATAGCTTCTATAAATTTCCATTGTATAAAACAATAACAGTGGGGATGACTATATAATGTAAAAATAATTAAAAAAATCAGTATCAAATATATCAATTTTGAAATAGGAAATTGATGAACTTCTTAAACGATTTTTTTTATCTCTTTATTTTGATGTAGAGCGGGATGAAATTAATGACGACCTTGACCGATGTGGGGGAACACCAAGCACAGAAGAGCTTTGCAGCGTCGCTCTACCAGTGACAAGTCTGCCATTAGCATGTTCACTTGGAAAAGCCCTTCGTTTAAATGATGATCTCATTGTTGGATTTATCGATCTACCCAGTTCGTCAGTACTCCAGAAGATCGCACGACAGCTCGTAGACAGTTGGTGGAATGGTTTGAATAAGGATGAAAGAGAAAATAAGTTTGCTAAGCTTCTCTCGGAGTTTAACATCTCAGATGTCAAAACAGGTTCGTTGGAATCATAAGGCTGAGTTTAACCGTAATCGTGTTGATAAGAAGTTATACATTTTACCCTTTAAAAGAAAAGTAGTAAAGAAGATTGTCAGTAGGTAAAGATTTCTATTGATATGTTTGTACAAATCACAGAAATTATTTTTGGAGTCTTTACTTTTCCCCATATTCATCAATGCTTTACAGTTAATTTCATTATTTCTGACGCCGTCAATGTCCTCATTCATCACCATCATGAATTCATGATGCTATGTCTTTTAAAGTGGATATTTTCCTTCACATTGATATATGCATTTTTTCAGTGTCCATAGGCTGTGAGGAAATCTCAAAAACCATTGGTTCCAAGACCAAACTACTGGACTTGTGTCATCGCCTGAGTGTTAAACCTTCTGACATCTTGCTCATAATGAGCACATTTCTGATCTTCCCGCCTCACATGATTGGCCGTAGTGCTCTGAAGATGCTTAAAGAGTGGGTACATCACGGTGGGACTAGGAAGCGGCTTCTGGAAGTTGCTCAGGCTTTCCGCTTCAACGAAGCAGCAGTCAAGATAGCAGAATGTAATGTCATTTGTGTTTCACATTACATTAAATGGTGGAGGCCTACTTGATCAGAAAAATATCAAACATTTTGACAGATTCATCATGTTTACTTATTATTGCCTAACTATAACGGAAACCCACATCCCCCCCTTAGAGAAAATCATAACATTGGCAGGAGCCTGTGCACTTTTAACTTCTACTAGGAAGGAGTAATCATAAGCCGTGTTGCTTGATGAGGAAACACGCAATGGAAATGAAATGGTCCCTTTACCAGTTATCTTTTAGACCTAAGAAGCGCCATATACCAACAAATAAACTTGTTTGAATTTTACAGGAACATCTCGGAGATGTTGCCAATGATTTCTATCTTTTAAAACTTTGACCAATGTATACTTTACTCAATACAGCAGAGTTCAGATTTTTTTTGGGGGAAAGTGAGATTATCTTCTTTTTTTGTTTACTCTAATAAAACCCTGGCTCAAGATGATTGTAAAATTTTGTATTCAAACCCCTACACAATCATGCCTTATTACACGCTTGTTTCCAAATCGCTTTACAGTTAAAAAAAAAAAGAAGTCAAAAGGGACTTCCTTGAAAATAACTATGAACATAACTTGAAACAAAATTATATTTTGTATAGCTAAACTGTATTTTATTCGCATCAAGTTTCATATGGGGATTATCTATGACTTGTTTCCTTCTTATCCTCATTAGCAATGACATTCCAAGCAAGCTATAAACCTTTCTTCTCGCATGGCATCATTGGTCACAAGGGTGGAGAACTGACCCTTGATGAACTTGGAATTGCCGTATCTATCCCCGAAGGAGCTCTGACAAAAGGGATGAGATCAGTTGTAACTCTTAGCGTCCCAACTCACGATACTCCTAGGCTTCCCGTACGGGAGGGTGAGGTAGTCATCACTCCAGTCATAGAGGGTTCTCTGACACAAGAACTGCTCAAGCCTGCCACGGTGGTACTACCACACTGCACCACTCAAAATGAACGCAAAGACGACTCTTCTGTTATCTTGTACACAAGAACAGGACCAGGTACAAAGTTATCGACATATTTTTATTATCTTCTCTTGAAATAAAAAGTAATCTTCATCATTTGAAATTTGAATCCTGATAATTTGACAAATGAGGTGAATGACTCATTTCAATTCCTATATAAAGTAATATTCCTGTCACAAGAATCAATTTTCAAAATGATAAGCTGGTAAAAGTTAATTTTGAATTATTTCTCCATGATAACGAAATATAAAATTAATAAAGTAGAACAAAGCTTGAATGAAGTAAAATGTCAGAAGATGAAGTCGAATTCAATTCCTACTCTACTAATAATCAATATTGTACAAGCCTGTATTATCAGGGAGTAATTAGATACGTTTAATCAATATCTTTGAATCTTTATTTTCTTAAATTCAAAGGAACGTTCGGTCGTAGGAACATGAATCCATCACAAATCTCAAAAGATACGATCACGTTTCGTACAAGTCATCTTCAAGTATGGGCTCTGTCATCGACTGATCTTCAAGGACTCCAGTTGAAATGTGTAGTCTTCCAGCCTCTCTTCATGACTCCTGCAGAGAAACCAACTCTAAAGGTGTACATACTTCATCCGTACAGGAACTATGTAGAGGTATTTATATCATATGCTTTGCGGGCGCCATTTGGTACTGTGATCATTAAAAGTTTCCGTTCTGCCTGCTTAAATCGATAAAACTTGTTCAAATTAAAGCTTTGTGTTGAAATACGGGATTGAAATAAGAAAACAAATGTGTGAAGTGGAAACTGCTCAGGAAATATCTATACATGTAGTCTGGTCAACGTACCGAAATAAACGGCCAACGATTTATGCTGACAGCCTGAGGAGAAACTCCACAAATTGCGGTAAATTATACAGCGTAGATTTTTCTTCCTTTTTCCTTTCTTCTCCTTTCTTTTTGTTTGGTTAATGCGAACAGATTTTGGCATAAATATTCACATCTGAATAATACCCGCCTAAAAACGGATACAACAACAACCTCATGGGATAACATGCTAATATGTAATTTCGTGGAACAATGCACATTGCAGTAGCACGTGTGAACGAGGAGGGGGTACTCTCAGATTTAAAATATGAGTGCGGGACTATGGCAACCACGAAGTATCTACATTTTGAGGATTCTTGTACATTATCTGACTGTGATGCTTGTTGTATCAGATAGTTAGTGGGGATCAGCAAATTGACCGTTCATACATGACGTAGAGTTTTGTGATTATGATCTTTCCCCGTAGGAGGTCATTGAAATATAGATGTAGCAAGTTTTGGACCTGGATCACTTGTAATGCCCTGAAAGGCCTCACTATTATTTACGATGAATATTCAGCTTTAGTGCCATAAATATAAAACAGATAAATAATATATTTTGAGACCGAACTCTTCATTAATACTACTAATTTTCGAATTGTTTATTCATGATTTTATTTCTACCATTTAATTGTTACGTCCACATAACAAAAAACATAAATAGTTTAGTAAAGGTAATGTATGTTTTTTTTTTAGCAGGCCTACAATAATTGAGATTATTCATCTGCGTACGATTTAATAATTTTGCAATACCTAGATTTGGATTGTTTATGTCATATTCCAGGATATAGCGAGAAAGGAGACGAGTTCTTCTGTACCCTACTGCCGAGTCCTGAAAGAATTCACGTTCTCTATTGAGTCAGAAACAAGGGACCTGCAGATTTTGTTCGACGACGGAACGAAAAGAAACGAAAGAACGGTAAATATGCCTGAAAAATCTATTTATAAGGTCTGTTGAAGAATAGTGGTCGACCTAGGAGTTAGGATTTGACTCCATGGATGTTCATTCTTGAAGCTGATTTGCTATTCTTTTACATAGCTATTTCGTTTCTAGATATACATTTATTTTCCAAGGTGATATATCTATACATGACCTTTTTAAAATAAATGCAACCATTAAGAAAGTTGAAGTTACATTTTTCTTAAACAGTCACTGAATGATCAAGCATCTTCCTTATTTCGAATTTGGAGCATCTCCTCAAATCAAATATATGCCATCTCTCGATCTTTTCTCTCCCTTTAACAAACACATGCACATGCCAACATAATTTGGTAATGTTTATTTCATTATCAGTATTATGTCATTATTTATTATCATCATATAATTATCATTGCTATTGTTGCTATCTTTCTTGCTGCCATTATTATAATCATCATTATCAATATTATCATCGTTGTTATTATTATTCCCATGATATTCAAACCAAGATGCCCATCAAGAGTACACTAGGTGGACAGTGCAGCCCTCTGAACTTCGAGCTTGAGTTCTCTCCTGAAGAGAAAGGAAAGAAGAACGGCCATATCGACATACTACAAGGGTCAGCCACACGTGCAGAAAGAGAGTTTATCATTTCAATAGAAGGTAAGCCTACATTACAAGGAATTAGTAGGATATTATGTGTATTTCATTTCACCAAGCGTAGCCAGGTACTTCGAAGACCTTACGTCAGTCATTTCCGTAATGAGTTACATAAAATACTTTACATAAGTCATTTATTGTAACTAGTATCTCAAATTCTTCCTGTAGCCAGGTGCGCCAAGACTCTACATATTTACCTACAAGACCCTGCATACCAGTAATTCATTTATGTATCCTGTTATCTTGAATACCTAAATAACTATTTTATTGTAACCATTTGATCTCAAAGACCGTACATCAGTCATTTCTTCCCCTTCAATAAGAATCATTAAATGTGTTTAAAGTCTCACATATAGCACACACTAATGCCCCCCTCCAAAAAACAAAAACAAAAAGAAGAAAGAGAATAGCTATAAGGGTAGCTGTCCGTTTTAGATCTTAAATCTGTTTCTCAGAAATAAGATTGCATTCTCGTATTTTATGAAATTCTTGTGAGAAAAAAAGGTTATAAAAAACCTATGAATTATCAACTGTAAAAACACGTCTATTTATATTAAATACATAGCACTTCTAAATACTGAACAATTTATTCCTATTGTATTGCTTTATTACATTCAATGTAGATGAACCAGAATATGCAGTCGATCACACAGATTCGTAAGTAAACAAATATCATCATCTATGTCCCATAGCTTTGAGGCTATTGGATTACAATGAAATGAACCTTGAGACCCAGCTTCATAAGTTCCTGTTTTCAGCTGTTCTAGTTAGCTACTAAAATAATTGATTCCTGTCCATTGCTTGATGTTATCAGTTCATGTCCTAGTTGGTCTGCCCCTCATTCTTCTCCCATCAGTTTCTGCTTGTAAGATGGTGTTTTCCAAGCTATTCGGCTTTAATCTAGTGACCGTGCCTAAACCACTGCAGCTATCTTCTTTTCACGTTTCAATTGTGATGAGGTGACCAGGTTCCCCTATATAGCTTTCCCTTATTCCTCTCACTTTCTCGTTGGACGTATGCAGAGTGTAGTGGGTATGGAGAAGCCTTATAATAAACATAATAATAATAATAGCCTAATTTTTGTTTCTAGGCGCAGCACATATTATTACCCCGGACTTCAGCATATCTAACAGTTTATGATCTGTTAGGTGGTAATCACAGAGTTCATCGCAGCACCCTTCAGCTCACTAGGAACAGCCTGCTTTTCTGTACTAAGGGTGTTGGTATTTCAGTATAGGGTTTTCTGTATTAAGGGTGTTGGCATTTCAGTATAGGGTCTAACTGTCATTTGTGTTCCCTTCCTTTAAAGTGACTCGGTAACATTGTTGAAAGTTGATCAAAATATTGCATAATTTTCGTATGAAATTTGACTTTTTATATTCCTTCTACTGTACTAGCCCTTTTACATGCAAAACATCCTGAAATTTATTTAAAACCACAAAGATATCTATGGTTTTCTTTGAAGGTGTCACTGTGCAACACCCTCTAACAGTGATTAACAGTAAATTCTCCCAACCATTTTTGAATCCCCCCCCCCCAAAAAAAAAAGACATAAAACAGGCTATACAAAAAAAAGGGGCCAATATTTAAATGTCTGGAATGGTATAAAGAGCCACTTCATTGCTTTGTGACATTCACCTTAAATGTCATCAAATTGTAATAATATAGTTGGGGGAATTAAGGAATCGGATCAGATCAGTAATTGTACATCTAGCAATGACGTTACTACCTTATCACCACTCTCTCTCTCATCTGAACAATGTTACAAAGCACCTTTAATATGTCTCCTTCTGTTTTATAGGCGACTGCAGAGTTGTTACATTTTATGTTTTCTTTTAATGTTTTTGCACAGGTCATTGATTAATATAACCTTTCTTTGGCTTTCTTAGTTGATTTATTAACTGCATTGTTGGATTCTCTATTACGCTTGACAGTCAGCATCACTGAGGTACCTTTTCTTCTTCAACTCCCTCCCATTCATTTGTTTGTCATGTCCCTTGCTCTTCCCAGAACCTCCATTGCATTGGCAATTAATCGCTCATTCAACTGATTGTTGAAGTTGTCAGCATTTGTGTCTGCAAATATGAGTGGAGTAAATCTTCCACCAGTCTTAGCCTCCAATTATTTAGCAATGTCAGGATCTTTCTATTTTTCCAAGCTGAACTTCATTCTTGGTGACTTCTCTTTTCTTAGTTTCTTTTCTTAGCTTCATATTCCTGGTCACTTCTTATGTCAGGTACAGGAATGACCTGGGTTGAGCAAGGTTTAGATTTGATGGGAAACGTCGATTGATCATGGTGTAGTCGATCAGGTTGTGTGTTTTACCATCTGGTGAGTGCCATGTAGCTTCCCGTGACATTTCTCGGAGATATAGGGTGTTTACAAGAACATGAAAGGTCGTGAAACTCAGCGAATTCCAGCAGGATATGTCCCCTCCCATTCGTATTTCCGAGGCCAAATCTTCCCGCAGTCCATAGCCATGTGGAATATCTGCATCGACTCCCACCTTGGCATTCCAGTCTCCAGTGACCAACACCACGTCGTTGTTTGGAATCTCCTTCACTTGTTCAAGAAGCAGTTTGTAAAACGCAGTCATCACTATCATTTATATCATAACAATGTACTTTCAACCTCTGATTCAGAATCTTGGCATATATCCAAATAATTATATTCTTTGCGAATGGACATAATATAGACATTTATATAGGGATTTATCATTCCTAATTACGCGTAACCCGTCACTAAAACGTTCCAAATACCCGTAATTAGTATGGGTTTTGATCGTCTTTTGTCAAAAGACAAGGATTCATATCAATATCTTACAAAGGAATCTTCCTCACCTCTTTTAGCTTGTATTTTTTCGTTTACATATTTTCAATTTTGTTCATTCCCTCGCCCTCCCCCACCGAATGTTATGAATTTACTTACCTACAGGCAGGGGCGATTGCAGTATGTATCCAACAATCTTCTTGAGACCCTGGCCGGTGTGATCCAAACAACAAAGGACTTAAAGTCCCTTGGCAACCAGCTTGGCTTCTCTTCTTCATCTATGAAGAAATACAACGAACTAGCAGATGTGTCCTTTGATAGTGTCTCAAGGTTAAGCTTTGGTGAGATGCTGCGTGACTGGAGACGACATGTTCGACCTAGTAAGCAGGTAGATGACCTTCATCTGGCATTGCAAAATGCTGGGTTAGGTCATGCAGCTCAGGTCATCTTACACGATCGTAAGTACCATATTCTAACCTTTCGAACTATGTAAGACTAAACAGTCTCCTTGTATTGTTAGAAAGATGAAACGAGAATATGTCTTAGAACTTAGAACCCCCTTCTAATAAACCATAGACATAGGCCTAGGCACCAAAAGGGTTTTTGTAGCTTTAGTAATCACTGAAACGATCTGGAATGTGCTCGAACTATTTCGAATACTGCCCAAACATTGGTAAATACCCATTTAATACACATCGGAATGTTCATAATAACTTAAGGTAACAAACTTGTCAGATATTGTTAGCACCAAGCAACGCCATATACCTGGAACCTACAACATTAGAGTTCGGTACGGAACGCCAACTTCCCTTTGGGCGTCTCATTATCCAGATCAACAAATCTATCACAATGCTCCCAAATCCACGGGAGCATTACCTTTATAAGCAATGGCTGTAAGTTTTGTATGGCAACAGTTACAAAGATAATGTTCCGTTACCGCCCTTTCAGGATAAAAATGTCGATTAAAAAAATATTGTTAGCACCAATGGCTGTAAGTTTTGTATGGCAACAGTTACAAAGATAATGTTCCGTTACCGCCCTTTCAGGATAAAAATGTCGATTAAAAAAATCCTGAATTGTTTTCTTCCCCTAGTTTTGTATGAACCATAAGTGAGTAGCTTAATTATCTAAATATTCGAACTATTGAATTTCCCTTAATTTCTTGCCAAATTTTATTTTGCGAGAAATTTAATTGTTAATTTGTGCTTAATAATCATACGTTAAACCTTGTTTATTTACTGTTAATGTCTACATTTTTGTAAATTCATTAGTAAATGTTAATCTGTATATGTTATACCAGTGAAAATCAAATATCCAGAAATGGACAATAAATACTAAATTGAAATTGAAATTGAAATTTGTAACACGTCCAACTACTCAAACTATTCATTTTCTTTCTTCACTATTCCGTTTTAGTGAGTAGCAAGAGGCGCTTTGCTCAGCGCAGGCAATTATGGGGAAAGGGTGACGGTTGGACTGCATTACACAGTGCTGCTCAGAAGGGTCAACTTGATGTCACCAAATATCTCATCAGTCAAGAAGCTGATGTGCATAAGGGAGATAATGACGGTCGGACTGCATTACACGTGGCTGCTCAGAATGGTCATCTTGATATCACCAAGTATCTGATCAGTCAAGGAGCTGAGGTGAACAAGGGAAAGGCTGACGGTATGACTCCTCTACACCATGCTGTTCAGAATGGGAACCTTGATGTCGTTAAAGTCCTTCTGGAAGGAGGAGCACTTTCTGACACGGGAGACATTAATGGGCAAACACCTTTACAATTGTCTTCATTCCTCGGGCACCAAAGGATCGCTGATCTTTTCATCCACCGTTCCCAGGTAAAAATAATTTAATAAATGCTTCATGTCGAATACACCTGATGTATTCAATACATGTATGTAGAATAACAAATACTGAAATTCATCTCAGTAAATATTAGAAATAGGCTACCTATCATTTCTTTTAAAGACATGGCCAACTCGATTTTGTATCACCAATAAAAACCATACGTACTTAAAACACCAATTATACTTCAATGCTGTTTTTTATGTACTTTATAGACGAGTTACAATGTTTAAGTTTTCATGCTGCGTATTTTCTTTATCCAGCTCGCCCAAAATGATTTAACTGATATCCACCTTGCCATACAACACGGTCACACGTCCATCATTGAGAAGTTAGTTTCTGAGGGAGCTGATCTCAATGTCCTGTCAACTGACGGCCAGACATGTCTGCATGAAGCCATTAAACTCTGCTATAAGAGCGTGAACATTGTGCAAAATACTGACACTCTAAGAAAGGTGAGTTGTACTCCAAAGAACTGAAATAATTGGTAGAACACTCATCTCTATTCACATACACATATCGGGGTTTGGTAGTCAAACACGCTGGGGATACGCTCGAGTGCACATGCCGCCATATTGCTGAGTCCTCTGTCTTTTCAGCTAGCTAACCCCAGTTGACCACGCGCATATTGACACAGTTCAATTCTATTCCAACCTTCTCTGTATGCCATCATCTTAGATTATCTTTCAATTTACAAAGTCGGCTGTCATGTTTCAATTAATGCCGTGCGTTATCTTATAGCATACCGTACGAGATACAAAAAGTAGAATTTTAGTTCTCTTTCAAGGCCAAAATAAAACTTTAAAAAGTTGATAACATAAAGTTTTAACATCTTCTTTTAAGCTTTTTCTTTTTTTAGTGGAAAATTATTAATTTGTTTACTTAAAAAACGGTTTATTGATAAGAAATCAGAGGGCCGAATTGCAAAGATCTTACATTCATGGTGATAGTATAGTTATATTGACTGCTATGAGAGGCATCGCTGTTTCTGTTAGTCTAGTTCTGGACCCTTTTATTGATTTTTGTTATTCGCCGACTATAAGCGTTAAGCCGAGTGATGGCGCGACCCTTAACGAATGCGCGATCCTGTTCTCGGGGATCGCGCATTCGTTAAGGATCGCGCCATCACTCGGCTTAACGCTTATAGTCGGCGAATAACAAAAATCAACAAAAGGGTCCAGAACTAGACTGTTTCTGTATGCTCGAAGTGCCCGCGGCGCCCCGAGGGGTCATGGCTATGTAAGCAGGAGACCGTCAAACACATGGATATACGTCGTGTAGCAATTCGAATTACCACACTAAGTAATTATTTAGGTAGTGTGGCAATTCGAATTACTACACGACGTAATTATTTAGGTAGTGTGGTAATTCGAATTACGACACGACGTATATCCATGTTTTTGACGGTCTCCTGCTTCCATACATGGCAGGATGCAACGTCCCCGAGAGCCGGTATAAAAACAGACATGTCTCGAATATAAAGGCAGTCCATATACCTATTATATACCGAATTTATTTTAAAAAATCTACACAGAATTCTTAAACCTGTGACATTGTCCTTTAATCTTCGTTGCCTGAAGTTGCCTGAATGTTACGATCATTCGGGGATCGCACACACTGAGCGACCAAATTGCACACACAGTGTATGTATCCGAGCTCGCACACACTTTTTTTTACACGTGAACCTATGGGGATCTCAGCAAAATTTAACTTTTCCGCCCCCGTTGGGCATATTTTAAAACATTATTGACCGTTAGGCAGGCATGGCTAAAATTACGACTCCAATTTCGACCAATCAGATGGCTAGATTTCTAAAGAGAGGTTTATCGATAAGAATATGTTTTAAAACGATTAAACAGATATGAAAATATTAAGATCACAATAAAAACATTTTACAAAACAATTGCAGGAATTACCTGGTTTGAAAATACGAGAATTACAATATTTTAAATAGATTGAATTCACCCAACAGAGAGGAAAAAATCGAGAGAGAGAGAGAAAAAGGGATATGTTAAGAAGTAGAGATAGAGAGATGGAAAGAATAAATTAAATAGAGGGGGGTAAAGAGAGAAGACAACGGGAAATAAAAGAATAGCCAAATGAGAAAGAAGGAGGGAAATATGTATTAAAAGAAAGGGAGAAAGAATGGATAGAGTAGTAGGAGAGACTAATACTATCTTGGTACTTGGTAGGGTAATCCCTTTGGCAGCTCACTCAGGAAGCTATACTGGGATGGTAGGTGAGGCGAGTGACTACAAGGAGTGTCATGAATTGCTGGAATGGTGTGTGGACAAAGCACTTGTCAATTTACAGTAAAATATGCTAAGTCCAGTGCAAGTAAAAACCAAGCTAGTAAGCTTATACGATGTGAGAACCAACAGGGGGCTGCATCATTCTGATGGAGGGTAGAGCAGCCTCCTTGAAGTTGGTTATTCCTGTTGCATTGACTGCTGAGCTAGCTTGCAGATGGTTCCAGATCCTTATTGCTCTTGGGTAGTATGAGAACTTGAAGGAGTCGATAGTTGCAACAGGAATTACATACTTCAGGTTGTGGTCATGTCTTCCGAAGTATGTAGCAGGGATAACAATAGTTGTTGCAGGTATGGAGACAAGTCGGTGATGGATCTTGTAGAGAAGGGTGCATTGGTCGAGGATTCGACGTGTGTGAAGGATGTCCCACCCTAGAGCTGCCACAAGAGCTGATGGTGATGTGGTGTATCTGTAGTCACGGTACACAAAGCGAGCCGCTGTTCTTTGTACTTGCTTTAGCATTTTTGTGACCGTGACGCTGTGTGGGTTCCAAGCCTCCGAGGCATACTCCAATTGGGGGCGCACTAAGGCTGTGTAGGCCCTGGACTTTACATCCCTGGTACAGGGTGGGGGAGTCCTGCGAAGAAGACCTAGAGTACGGCTTGCTTTATGACGGATGGATTGGCAGTGCTTGTTCCAACGGAGATCAGCAGCAACCGTTACTCCAAGGTACTTGTACTCTTTCACTCTCGGAATCAGTCCATCTATAATAATAACGTTGATTTCGAACACTTATGAGCCTTTTACGTATTCTTGTTAGTATTTTGTGGTCATACCCCATTAACACCAATGAGATTGACACCAGACCGACGAGAGTCTACACAGGAAATTAACTTTACGGCCAAATGTCGGTCAGTTCTGGAGTCAACATGGAGTCGTTTTGGCGGAGTCACCGACTTATACTGCTCTTCTAGGTTATACGTGACTCCAAGAATCTGATACTCGTGATTGGCCCGAGAAATATGTATGTCAGTGTTTGGGCGAGTGTTTGTGTGAGTTGGGAAATTTATAACGAAAATAGTGATTTCCACTGCTGTGATTCCAAGAGGCAGCGTTAAACTTTGCGTATGATGCTTATCCAACCCGACTATTGATGAACGATGCTGTTCTAATTAATGAAATGTATATATGTTTGTATGTTTCAGATCTCTGATGAGTATTACAAGGGCGAACTATCTCCTGAGAAGGCCTTAGTGTTCTATCTCCTAGATAATGGAGCCAAGTTAGATGTGAAGGATGAGACAGGCAAGCTACCAATCCAGTATGCTAAGGACAAAGTGGTCAAACAAATGATTTTGTCCAGGTGAAAATCAGCCCTATGTTACTGTAAGACCAGGGATTTACCAAAACGCAAAGAAAAAATGCGTATATCCATTTTGCTCCTTTGAAATTAGGTAACGGAATGACATATTCAAAATGGAAAAGTCCACTAAGTGTTATTGTAAATCTTAAAAATTGATCATATCGTGTTTGTGTTGTTCGGACAATAAAATAAAAGTGTACATTATGCGACAAATGTGAAGATTTGGAATACATATCATCATAATCATCATCATCATCATAATTATAAGTATTATTGCTATTAGAACTATCATTTGATCAGTTAAGTAGCAGCTACATGTAAGCAACAATAGCATTTGATTCATTGTAACGTGTTTATCTTGAAACGGAGTCTTGGGTTTCCTCAAATTGAAATATAATTCGCTACACGTTAATATGTACAAATGTACATGACCTCCGACGTAAATTCAATTTTCAGTTAACAATTGAATTAGTTTTGTCATCATTAAAGTATGCGAAAAGTTGATTTGTCCCGATGTATGTTTCTTGAGAATATGACATAATAAAGCTTACATCTACTAAGTATTCAACAAATGCCCTAATTCAACCAGTCCACTTTTTCAGTCTTAAGCAACGAAAAACACACCAAATACATCAATTTACAAGAGATATGAATAACCTGGTGGTTAAATGTATTTCATTTCATTTTCATTTTCATTTTTTAATTTCCAACAAAATACAATACATAATAGCGAATACAATGTAAAATGTATACAAAAAATAGTTACATTTGTAATAAACTAATCTTAATAGTAATTTATCAATTTGAGGAAGACATAAATTGAAATTTTAAATTTAACTGCATTTAAATTTTGAGGAAATGGAGAGGTCCACTGAAAAGCAGAACTTGTAAATTGTGGACACCTCAGATAATAATGAGTGTGAAAAGAGTACGGAATACATAATCAATCATGTATAATGCTTGTTTATTTGTATTTTTTCAACAGAGGAACAACGGAGGCTGAGAAGAACGATTTTGACAATCTTCCGGAAAAGGCGCAAAATGATGAAACAGACACTGTAGAGCCAACAGACCATGTCTTAGGTAAGATACGTTTTATGCATCTGAGGCAGGCGAATATCTTTATGCCAGAACACATAGATATAATTATTCACCTCCAAAGTAAGAATTAGTTGATTCACTTTATTTTGATAAAGATCTGAGGTCACAGGCAGATGACTGTAAACCAAGAATGAAAACCTACCAAACTTTGTTCAAGTGTTCTTTATGAATAATCGTCCATGTAGATCATCGTATAGGTGAGGTTTTGTTCTATGGTAGTATGGTCAGCAGTAATGATAATGATCCAGATTATACAAAAAGCATAAATATCTTGTACATGATATGGGATGTTCTTCACTGTGTGGTTTGTGTCAAATAACTTGAGTCCTTAATATTACCTTTTTCTATTTCCAAAATGCAGGTGGATTGACAGGACTAGATTTCCCTCCGAAAATAGAAGCAGCGCAAGGGCCCTCAGGAGTACAGACCATGACACAGGAGCCTACATCAACCATTGACCAGCCCCTTCTAGATGATAAGTCCTCCAAGAACCAAGGTAATGTGGCGAGTGGAGGTAACAAAATTGTCGGCTTATTCAAATATAATATGCGTTGCCATTCAATGAGACATTTTTCGATAGAGAACTCCAAAACAAGTATTTACACTTGACACTGCATCGTCAAAACGCGTTGTTATGGTGAGTGTATGATCGTTTTTTAAATTTGGTTGCAGATAAATTATGAAAACAGGACAAAGTAGACAAAATGCTGTTGACTTGATTTGTCACCTGGCCTTAAAATCAGCAGATAATGTTCTGCTCCTTTACCTAATAAAGGCTATATATTATTTCGTCGTCAAGAAATGGGCCCATTACCCTCCGTAAAGATTCAAGACAAAAGTTTCAGAAGTACATTGTACAGAGAAGGAATTAACAACTTTTGTTAGTTACTAAATGGCTTTAGACCAGGAAATTACGCGGTCTCCCTCAAAACATTGGGTAACCTGCCTTCAAGCATTTTGCAAACATTCAACATCCGCCTTGAGGTCTAACAGTTTGTTTTGCCAGGTCCATAATTATATTATTTGTATTCCTTTATTGCAACAAAAAGTTGTATTTCAAATACAAATACAACCACGAACAGATACATAACACTGGTACCAAAAATGAACACAATGAAACCGTACAGTATGATACATGAATTATATGAATTATATGAATAACAATGTAAACTCATGATACAATATTGCCAAATGATTGGGGCACACTTACGAACTCACCGCACCTTCATTTGTTTTGGTGTGCGCATTTGTGTGTGTTTGGTCTGAGGATAAGGATTGTAGTAATGAGTAGGATAATAGTGACGATGATGATTATGATGACAGTGATGCTGATACCTCAGTCACACCGACGAGACCGATACCAGACCGATGACAAACCGAACAAACGATGACATGACACCCAATGGCTAAACATATGTCAGCTTGGAGTCGGTCTTTTGAAAGGTCTGCTGGTGTGACTGAGGTATGATGGTGTTGGTGGTGGTGAAGATGATGATAATAATGATGTGGCAATGAGTGATGATGGTGATGATTTTGGTGATGATGGTGATGGTGATAATCATACAACTCTTGAAAACATGTTGGTCAAGTAGATTATACAATCTTTTACAGGTGAGAAAATTACCAAACTTGTAAATCCTACCAACCTTTTGTTTTTCAGTTGGCAAGAAAGTCCACTGGGATTTTTTGACAGACAGTCCTCAAGAACTTACTCTTCAAGATAATGAAGTAGTAATATCATGCGGCATCAGATTCTCGCCTTCTGGAGTCAAGCTCAGCGAAACTATCAAGGTCACATTGGACCATAATGCACATTTCACCAATCCAAGACGAGCAGAGATCGTCTTCTACACCCGCAACAAAGGTCTGGGGCAACTATCGTGACAAAAGCTCCTGCGACAACAATTGTTCCGATCTTTATTTCTTCAAAGTTATAGGCATTTGGTTTGGGTAGCAATTGAGTTCCAGGTTAGATCTGCTTGATATTGTTAGGGTCAGGTGTTGTGTTAACTCCATTGTTAAAGTTAAGGATTCGTGTATTGAAGGAAATTGAAACGGAGCAATTGTCGCAGGAGCAAGTATCATATCCAATTTACCGCAGCGCGAATTACTTTTTCATGTAACAAACAAACAATTTTGACAAAGAAAAATAACAATGAATATAATTAAAAATTATCGTTAAATTTCGAAATTGGTAGAATGCATGTTATTTTCAGGTTCCTTTTTGTAATTGATTTGTATTTAATTCAGTAAACTTAGTTAAAACATATTCATGGACCAGAAGATGATATTATGGGAATATGGGGCATATGCCCTTACCCTGACCTCTCCCCCCCCCCAAACAAACAAAGTAGGGGGAATAGGAAGAAGAAATGTAATTGGCTGATGACCCTTGTTCAACTCCATAGTGAAAGTTGATGCATACTTATCTATATGCTGTCTCTCAATAATTTGTTGGATTATATATATTTAATGTAAATAGCTCCACCATTAATATAGCATTTGCCCCCCCCCCCCCGAAAAAAAATCCAATTATGTACCAGTCTCTTGTAGACCAAATATTTATGTTATAATTGTCGTTGTTATAGACTCAACAACTTTCGTGAGAATTCCCGCATCCACTGACGGTTGTCCACGTTGTGACGTCCGGTCAAAGGACTTAGATTTCTATGTGGATCATTTCAGTGATTGGTGGATTGTGGCCGTTTTCACTCGGTACTTCGTCGGAAAGAGGGTCCGGTGCACGCCATATATACGACCACCTGTCACGAAAGGGTTCACTCACTTAGTGCTACTCTGCATATATGACGATCTCTTGGATGTTATTGAGGTGAGACAGAGATAAGGGCGCTGGGACGTTGTAGATAGTTGTGGATTGGGGGGGGGGGGGGGGGTCGGAGCAAATATTCCAGCTAGTGAATCGAAAATGTAGCAACATTTCATTAAAGAGGGTCCCCAGATTTTTGCATTGATGACAGATATTCTACACATCTTTGTAAACAGGCAAACAAATAAATTTATCAGAGAACGTGAAAAAAAGTTATCCTTTCCACCTAAAGATCTTGAAAAGAAAGAAAAGAAAGTTAACACATTTCGGCTATTTCATGATTTATGACGTCTCAATTAGTTGCTGTGCGGGGGGGGGGGGAATCGGGACACATTTGCCTTTTAAAAATGTAAAGATACTATGTCCCTTTTACAGCCAACATCAAATTCTGTAGAACTTTGCAGGAATTAAGAATATGTCATGTATGTCCTATCTGTGAAATTTAAACGTTAGCAGTGTCCTAATATTCAAATTATGCAAGGAAACCCCTTTATTTGCTAGAACCCATTGTCAGACACTATTGAGTGACTAACTGGCTTTTTTTTCCAAATAACATACATAAAATGAGCTGTAAAGGGTACATGAGCATTTGTCTACATCAATTCTTGTAATGGCCACAATTAAACTGATTGAATCTTTATGCAGCATAAAACGTACGACCATTCGGAACAATGGTCCTAAAATCAGACTAGTACTTCTGGCTCTATAGCTCTTAAGCCGATTTGACACCTAATAGTCGTTATTTTCCCACTTTTCATTTCAAGCCCCCTCTTTTTAGGAAAGTTCTAAATTAGTATTATCTGTTAAATGCCGTTGTAATTTAACCTATTCATTTTTTTGGCCTGCTAATGGGACATCTAATACCTTTAATATGTAATTAATATCCTAGAACTGTAAAAAGAAAAATATATACTTGTTTATCGCTATTTATATATAGCTTTCTCTCTTTCTTTATTTATACACATATATATTAATATACAAAGAAAGACATTGAGGGCGGGGGGTGTCTTCTTTACCATCCATTATGTTTTGCTCCAACAGAAAATAAACGAAGAAATGAAGGAGTACAGAAAGCTCTATCCGCCCCAGCCAATGTTCGTAGAATGGAGGTATGGTGATATCAATATCGAGTTGTTCGATGGCTCAAAGGAAAATAAGGAGAACATTGACAATCAGGTATATTCTGTGTTTCAAAGCTAGGGGTATATCGATGATTTAAAAAAAAAAAATTAATGCAAAGAAATTTAATGCAGAAGTCTAATGTTTGTCTCACCTAGCAACAGTTGAAGTACGCAATTCGCATTCGGACTACTGAAATATAATTATTACAATTATAATTATTACACAGATTCGTGCATCAAATTTAATAAATTGCGAATGTGGTCGATGGTAAGGAATGCCTTGTCTTCGTCTGAATTCTTATTGCATTAACTACTTTCGTCAATGTCTTGTTTCCGATATCATTCTTCTTCTTCTTCTTCTTCTTCTTCTTCTTTGCCGTCTACTTCTTCTTAATCTTATGCCAAAAGTCCCATTCATTTTGCACGCAGTGCTTGTTATTCCAATCTAGGTCTCTTCCTCTTGCCCGATTCCTTAAAAAAAAAAAGGAAATTACCATAACTTTTCATACCAATTCCGGTTTGTCTTAAATTTTTACAGTATCTCGATCTCATTACTGCACATGGCCACGTCGAATTTCATGCTCCAATTGTTACGCATGATATTAATAACACCCTCTAAAGTTTTGGAAATTGTTTTCTTTCTGTGGCATTAACTCCATCGTTTCTGGCCAAAGTTGTACCCTTTTATTGCATTTAGATACTTCAAGAAAGGCCCTTTCCAGCCAATGAAAATGTTGTATTCCCTATTACTGGCCGACTTTGCCAAAATTTCCCTACCAAAATTTTACAAAAAAATTGCGAAAAAAAACTTCAACTTCAAAAATTGCGATCTTTATACCGACGTCAATAAAACTTGTATTCATTACACTTGACAGCTGACTTGATGTCGTCACAAAGTTATGGCAAAAAAGAAAATCGATGACGCCATCGCGAAGTCATTGCCAGATATAATAAACGTACTATGCATTATAAAACAATCGGTTAATGCTTGCAGTACTTTGAACGTATTATACAAATGGTGTCTAAATGACTGCATTGGAATGCCTTTTCGAATGATACCAAATACGGTATATGTTCACATAGAGAACTTTAGGTAAATCGCATTTGAAGAAGGGTCGCAATACGAATTTTGCTGGGTTTCCAACCGATCATAACACGTATTGGCTTTGATGTCATTTTCAGAACTCTTTTGCTCCCTTTCCAATCTTGTTTTTCCTTGAAATTTGGAGAACATAGTCTGGGTGGCCCAACGTAGGGCATTTCAATGCCGGATTTAAAAAGTATGTCAAGGGGGCTTCTTCCTCTGTGATACATACAGATGTTACTACATGCACACGCACAGCAGCCAACCACACCCGCAGACACAAGACACATGCACATTATGCACACCCTTTCTCATTTACCATCAAAATGGGGATGGGGATGGGTCTGACTTTTAAATGAATATGAACGTTTCAGAAAAGGGAATTTTGATAGCATTTTTGAGTAAGTACAGTCCAATCACAGTTGTGCTAGGTCGGAACTCAGTCGTCATATAATGTTTAAACGTTCTTGTAAAATTCATTTAAAACATTTACTAACCCTTTTGACTATTTCATTCATTTGAAACGAAAAATTATTGAGGGGAAATTTGTTGAATAAAAATGTAAGTTACTTATAACCTTCATCTACTTTAATTAAAACAACTA
The DNA here is from genome assembly GCA_035222895.1 of Strongylocentrotus droebachiensis. Lineage (NCBI taxonomy): Eukaryota > Metazoa > Echinodermata > Echinoidea > Camarodonta > Strongylocentrotidae > Strongylocentrotus > Strongylocentrotus droebachiensis. The sequence continues at coordinate 19,444 of JAVYIG010011703.1, read as the reverse complement.
AGAAAATGAATTGGAACGCAATTACGCACATTTTCCCCTCTTTATCTTTTTCTTGCCTTCTTTTCTTTCAATTAATTTATACCTTGGCATGATAATATTCTTGTTTTATTTTTTTATTTTTTTTATTAAAAAAAAAAATCTTTCTATTTTGTATTTTGTATGTATTGTTATTCTGCTTGGGTCTAATTTTATCCTATGGATTAACCTTACTTCTCATCTTGCCTTCTCTCTTTCAATTTTCCTTACTCTCTCTCTCTCTCTCACTCTCTCTCTCTCTATATCCCTCTCTTGTTTCTCTCTGACCCAGCTGTTTATGTATTCTCTCCCTCTTTTTGTTGTACATGCAACAGTATTCAATGCAATTTATGCTAATGGGGTCGAATTCACAAGATCTTTAAATATTTTTTTTTTATCTGACCCCACTCAATTTATGTTACTTGTGCTGTCAACTACTGATTTTACTATGTCCATCTTTTTATATTTGTTATACATGTATGCGTTTATTCGCAATTCTATGCATCTGTCTTTATATTGAGTGAATAAATGATTTGATGTTTCAAATTCAGGTTATGCTTTTAAAGTTGTTTTTTAATGAAAAAATGAAATTTAATTTACTTGAATTCATTCTTCTTTTAAAATAGATACTAGGTGAAAGAGATATGTACCTCTTTGAAAGTAAACAATTCTCCTTTGAAGTGAAGCCACTCGAGTCGGGGACAAGCCAAAGATTTCTTGAATTCACCTTGGATCAAAGAAGGTCTTCTTCTTACCCTACCCGGATTCGTTTCGACTTGAAATATGATGGTATGTATGATGGAGGGATCACAAGGTACACACTTTGATCTAAAAGTCTAAAAGACTAATAATTACGTGATTTGAAAACAATGTCCTGTGAAACTTGGTTGACTTCTAAGAAAAATTACGACCGACAAATCTGAATAACGTACGTGTTTCATTTGAAGTAACTTTCGATCCCCGTTTAAAATTTGTTTAACCAAATTAAAGGGTTCATAAGCTACCCACATGTAATAACATGAATTAAATATCACCTTGATTTCAAACTATTGACTATCAAAATGTTTAAGAAAGGAAATATCCATTTGACAGGATAATCTTTTAACGCTGTTTATTAGCTTATTTTAAATGGGGTCCTAGGAATAATAAATATGTATAAATCATATTTGTTTGGGGTTAAATGATGAAGAAAAAAAGGAAGAAAATAATGTTTGAAACAAAAATTATGACAACCAAAACATAATAGTAACAGACATTTTTTGTAAGCACAAAATAATCTTTATAAGCATATAACGAGACAAATTTCGGATCAGCCTTCGCGTAAAGCTCGTGATGAATGTCTGAATACCGACTATGATGAGTAAGGCATTTACAGTATACAAAAGTATATAAATCAGTGTGGTACGAGATTTCAAACATAATCATAAAATTATAAACTTATTTAAAGCTCAAGATGTGCGTGTTGTGTGACACATTTGTACTTCTTCTACAGTTAATACTTGCCTATTTGATATCATTTCACAAATGAGAAGTAATCTAAAGATGAATGTTTCTTTAAAGAAATATTGCCAGTTTAAAGGGAGTTTAGTTTTTTTTACATATTTCTACAGTAGATCAGGCATTGGGAAGAGTGCAATATCTCAACTTCTCCAATAATAGAAGAAGAAAAAAGTATATATAACAGAGTAACACTTATCAACAATAGTCGTTTAAGTTATATGTAACAAAATTTTTAAAACCAACCTAAAACATTACAAAATATGGACCTGACTTTTAATTAACTAACATATTTAAATACAGTTTTCTTTCTTTTGTATATAAATGTATGACAGCAAAAACAATGACAAGAGCGCCAGCAACACCAACAGTGGAAACAATAGCAGCAGCAGGAGTAGCATTCCTTCACATGCATGCCAGTTTACAAGCAGCAGAGGTGTCAACGCAATCAGGGTATGTAACCGATCTATAATATATTTGAAAGAGTAGGCTGAGTTCTGGTGAAAATGAAAAGCACTTTGTGAGCTTTCTCAATCTTTGTACGTCAGTTCGGAAGAATGTCATAGAAATGTCGCCTGAAATGGATTGCTCTTCAAATGCCCTTTTATTTGAAATATGACAAGAAATAACAGAAATGTTTAGAATAGATCATATATTTGTCTCGAGTGAATGTTATATTAAAAAATAATTCGTTAGATTTGTATCATTCCTAAACCTCAAAGTATGCACCAATTTGTATATATTACAGATCAACTATTCCTAATTACTTCCACACAGTTTCTTTCACATTGTAATATCAATACAAGTGCTCGACTTTAATAATACATACAATTGATTATGAACGAGGTATTCGTTTAGCTTTAATACGTTAATTAATAGAGAGGTATTTCTCTCGCTTTAGCGGAGTTATTCAAGTTATCGGAATTTCCGGAAGTGATCCCAAAATTACATACTTCAAATCAGATATAGAAAAGGTTAATATCCGGGGAAATTCACAAACAAAAGAGTATTATATTTACCTTTATTTTTCAGTAGCATGTAAGTGCTAAAAGGGTAACCTGTTCACGATTAAAACACAGAAGTGAATTCGTACGTATCCGCTTTTTTGAAAACAGGATACATTTTGTAGATGTGTACTTAGTACGCTTAAATATAATGTTACATTTATTGGCCCTTCCTGTACCCGTTTTGTATTTATTACGTAAGAAGGCATATTTTGTGGATACTATTCTTGAAAGTGTGCAAAGTAGGCGGTCATGGTCGCCTCCGCTAACAATCAGGAGGTTTCGTGGTACACTTATTCATAAACCTGCCTCTTAATCCAGGGATTGAGGGTTGGAATCTTACCCCGTCACAAAGATCCTTTGACAAGTCATTTATTCACATTTGCCACTCTCCACCCAGGTGCAAATGGGTACCTGGCAATTGCTAGGTAATAATAAAAGCACGAAGTGTTAATAGTATTGCAGATGATGAGCTGACCCTAAGTGAACATTCTTTAACATTAATATTATGATCATATTATTATCATTATTAAAATCATGATCATCATCATGCGACATATCTTTGGCTACGAAGTTACACCACCGACTTCCAAAGATAGTATTAATCGTTTCATTCCTCAGGTTTGATCTCCAATCAGATGCGATATTAGACAGGCTGTCGAAACGCATGCCTGCTGAGAAATACACATCGCTATGCACACATCTTGGCATCGAATACTACGAAGCCGACAAGATCCTAGTTCGAGTTTCCAATGACTACCAGAGAGCTACTAGGTCCTGCTTGGCACAGTGGAAAACAAGGACTGGTGGTGATATGGCCCAACTGAAGACTATTCTTCAGGAGACAGATGTTGGAGATCTAGCAAAATATATTGAATAGTCGTAATAGCTCCAGCAACTTACTTGAAGTAGTGGAAGAAATTAAAACAGAGGCTTAGGTGTGATAATGTATGTGCAATATAATATACTTACATGCCAACCTTCCACAGCTAAAAATAAAGGACTCTCTGCATGTGAAAAAAAATCCATTATGCTTGTACACGGAATCTGTCAGAACAGATGGTTTGTCTAATAGATTTGAGAGCTAATGCGGTTTTTGGATTTCTTAAATGGAATTTTTTAGATGAAAGGTATTTCATGAAACCTGTGGCTTCCACCACCTTCTTGTCTACGTTACACAATCCAAGAGTGTGCTACGTAAATAAATCAGAGAAAATGGTTTGGACAAATACAGTACAGTAGACCGGTTAACTAACATATTCAGATTTATGGATGTTTCTTTCCTGGGGACCTAGAGACGAGTTATTCTGATAACCTGTCTTTAATGAATGGACTACAATCCAGGGTGCATGCATAACTTGGTGCTATGTTCGGCAAGTCTCGGGCAAGCTTTCGTGTTACAATAACAACCTCTGTTTTATATAAAGTATGCAAAACATTTGAAATTAATTCAAATGCATTTTCTGTTAATAACTTTAGTCGTAAATTTAGTGGAGTTGAATTCTTTAGATTTGCATACAATTGGTAACAATGTGGTTAGGTTTTTTTTTTGCTTGACAAAACAAGATGTTCCATCATTGGCTACTCTGTGAATCGTTCACTGAAACTGAGTATGAAGTATGATGTTGTTGTTTTTTTAATTTTTAAATGTGTTCCGTTAAAGATAGATCGAAAGAGCGCCCTCGTTGAAATATAATTTGCCCGACACTCTTTCACTGTATTTCTTTTGTTTTCTTGCTGTCTATCTCCCTCTCCCTCTGTCTTTATGTATCCGTCCCATCATTCCCTCTTGGTCTCTCTATTTATTCTATTCACCTCTCTGTGCACAATACTTTAATTTGTTCCCCTCATGGCCCTCTTACCATCGTTAATCTCCCTCTTTCTCCTTTTACTCCCCCTTTTTCTCTCTCTCCCACTCTCCTCTCTCCCTCTCTCACTCTCCTGTTAATTCAACAAATTTCTCGATAATAGTTTCATTACTGACAGTTTGCATGAAGTACGTCCGAAGCCGCAAACGTGGTCATTACTAGAAATAACTAAAAATATCAGAAAGCAAACCCATGATTATGAGAGGGTTCAAACGTATTATATACCACTGATATCTACATAATATCAAAACGTTTCAACAGTGTATGTCTGCCTTTCCCGTCTATTTTTTTTAATGACTTGATATAATAAGGATAATAAAATAATACAAATAATAAATGAATAAATAAAAGCGCCACAATGGTCACTCGCGTCTTTACGAAGCTCTGTGCTATAAGATACAGAAATTTGAAGCTTGTTAGACTTAACTTCATCATTGAAGGAAAAAAAGACGCCTTGGTTTTCCCGCGTCATATCAGAAAAAGGAAGTCTTCTTCTCCTCGAGTCAGTACACAAGCCCGGTCCTGTGGAGGACGCAGGATTTAGTTGTATCATTCTGCATCCATATCACCAGAAACCTATTTGATTTGCAAGAAGGAAAATACATTTTTCTAGTGAAAAAAAACTAAATCAGGTTTAACATTGGCATTCGGGAGATTAGAACCGTCTATTGCATGGGATGAATACTGAACTAATTTGCCATTCATGTAGGCTTAATTTAGACAGTAAAGCCTTTAACAATTTCAACTTTAATGTCTTATTGTAGAGGAAGAAGGCTTTGATAGAAGATTGCGAATCAAGTTCTAAAAACCGCAAACTCTACCACTGTGACTGCTGTATTTCAGTAAACAGAGTTTGGTAAAATTGTGGACAGCTCAGGTAGAAAGGGGACATTTATTCTTCTTCGGTACATTTAAAGCCAATAGAAAGTGAATCTTATCACAGAGAAAACGAATGTTCCATTTTTTAAACCAAAACATAGATCTTCCCCACTTGTTTTAGAGTGAAGGAAGTCAGCAACAACATCATTTGCAGTTTATTCCATTCTGGCAAATTGCAAATGACAAAACAAATCATCCTGAAATAGGTATTCTAAAATGGAACAAAATGTTTAAAATGAAAAGATATATATGTACACAAAATACCTTTTGAATGTTATTTATATTCCTTGCCTTACTTATCATAGACATAAGAATACACAAGCCATATACCAATGTATATGACATGAACTGAAGTCTGAGGACACACAGTATATTCATGAAGTTGTAAAATACATTTCTTCTACATTGTTGTCATGCATGTTCTGAAACAAGATATCTGTGCTTCAAACGTAACGTTACTCATTGGTATATATGATCATAACATGCAATCGTACTTGGCGTAACAAATTTACAAATGTTACGCCGCAATGTAGAATAAAGCAAAATGTTATTTTATTGAACATGTTTCCAATGAACATATTCGAATATTTAAATATATGTATATCTTAATTGCATGCATGTATAGACATTTACTATACTTTATATATTTACCAATATGGCTGTTTTCCATCTGTACAATATACATTATATACTGCATTGTTCCATATTTTGTTGTATATAAATAATGTTAAACGCTTTGTTCGTGTTTTTTGTGTTAGATATGTTAATTCAACATTTAAATCGTTCTGTTACGTAAAGATAGATGTATACTGATGTGAAATATTGCAAGAAAATACGTCACCTTGGCGTAAGGGAGAAAACGTAGAATATTGCAACAAACTATCAACTTTAATGGAAATTATAAGCACTTGCGAAAGGTGTGTCCAAACCGTGTATATAAATAATTATAGGGAGCCTAGTGCCCTTTGGTTTTATTTTTAAATCTTATACCTATTGTTAAATTGACATCGTCTCTGAACTTATTAATATATGTTGGGAACATTTGTTTGCATGGACTCGATTAGATGAACACATTAGATTAAGTTAAACTTCTTTCAGATTTAAAAACCTTGTTGTAGTTATTTGTTAAGTAATTCATCGGATACAGTGGTTACTTAGGACTGGTACAATAGACTGTGTGAGTGCCTGCACAATATTAGGTACATGTATGCTTCTTTGTGTAATTTAGATTCTGATATTGATTGAGCTGACTCTGTGTTTACTTGGTATTTTTTTTCTTTTTCTAGGAGCATTTTCACAATAAACTGTTTTTCTACAAGTCCTTTCCATAATCCATACATTCTGTTGTATGAATGCTTGGATGTTTTTATGGTTATGGTCAAATACAATACCTTGAATACCAGTTGCATCTTGAATGACCATTATCGATCAGAAGCCACATATTCTATCTTCGTGTTTCTGAATTTGAATATCGCATTGATTATTAAAGTTCTTTTTAGGGGTTCAATCCCTATTGGATTCTATAAATATAACCAATACCCTGTACCAACCAAAACACTGGTAACGTTTCGTAATATTTTACTCGTGTATATATATTTACTTGTGTATAGCGCATAGCGTGTATACTTGAAATTAATACGCTTTACAATGCTATCATGCCATTTTCTATTTGCCGTATTTCGTATCTCACTAACGATGCATCGATCAAACAGATTCATGACTTTACAATTTTGTTTAAATTCATCGAGATGCGTTGCAACATTCAGAAGGATATCCTGTATTGTATATACATTAAATATCTACTTTCATTTTAGCGATTTTTTTTTCTTCTTTTCTTTGTGACATTTGTTACATTCACAGAAAGAATTAGGAATGGTGACCGATTTATCAGAAGTAGAATTTGTACGAATAAAAATAAAACAAGTGTATGTAGAGTGCCAAGTTATATGACAGGATTAGATGTGTTGAGACAAAAAACATATACATGTATATTTTTAGAGCTATATTGTTAAGCATTTCAAAGTGTTCATTGTTTAGAGAATGACAGAATGTCCATGTATATGTTTATCATATTGAATGCAACTATGGAAATATATATCTAGTATGAGATCTGTGGTACATTAATAGTGTATGGGCCGGTTGACAGAGAAACTAAGATATTAGATAAATGTTGGAAATATTTGTCATATATAATACACAGTCCTCTAAATAAACGATCAGTTATATGTACGAGTACGTATGAAATGTGCTTTAGGTGTGTGAATGTGTGCGTATGTGTGTGACGGCGAGGTGTGTGGTGTGTTTTTGTTGGGGGGGGGGGGTGTAAAGCGGGGGTGACATTTTGTATTTCTTGTAAGAAGAAAACATAAAGAAACAAACGATTCTTCGTAGTATAGTGTGCGAAAATTGCAGTTTTCCACCAGCTCGCTTTATTTATTCAATAATTGTATTAACTTTTTTAACTTAAAAAGAACACAACACATTTTGTTAACATCCTCCGCTTGATCCGAGCGAATGCTTTGAGAAACAAATATATATTATACTAATTATAAACAGGTGTAAAGAAATACAGAGTAGAACAGCTTTGGAAACTCCCGTGGAAAAAATACAATGCTACACAAATGAGAGGATAAGAACGCCCTCTATAAAGCTATGTGGCTTGTCACTGTTCAATACCCTGCCGTCAACAAAATTTGGTACCAATTTAACGAAGGTTAAAGATTAGTCAATCTGTCGGTCAAATGAATTTGGCGTTGCAGCAGTCACTACCCCTGTCTCCTTGGCCAAGTGGTTAAGGCAATGGACTTCTAAACCAAATACCCAGGTTCGATTCCATCAGAGACATTATGGAAACCTATGAAAACAAATCATGAAAGGAAGCACAGCAATTGGGAATTTTCATTTAAGCGGGACTGCACTACTTGTAGCTACTTGCGCCCTCTATATAGCAAATATAGCTATATGTTAATTGAGAACTGAATTGATGAGATAACAACTTGTCAGTGACCACGCATGGAGGTCTAATCGCTCCTGGTCAAAAATGTGCAGACCGGCTTAAGCTACGCAACCACTACTCTCTCATTTCCTTTGGCAATTCAACATGTAAAAATATATACATTATGTATACGCAGTATTAAATAGGAATAACCAACTCTGAAAATCATCAAATTAACAACCTAGGGTTAGAAGTTTGGTAGGCTACATAATCTGCCCACGTCTAAATGGGGTGGCACCCACACGTACCCCCCCCCCCCCACCCCACCCCCATCTTCCGACTAGATGTCTCGAAAGGTTGAGTTGAGTGTGTTCTGTTCAATTAAGGTATAGACCAGTTTTGGAAACACCCCCTCTCAAAAGGTGAAATGGAAGCTCTTATTACCAATCATGTGAAAGAATATGTTTTGGCTAATGCATGATGATACAAATTTTGCCGGGAAACTTCCTACTAATTAATATATTTGGTAAAATATTATATCTATCCGGACTGGATAGATATCGCGTAGTCCCATATACATCTTTCTGTGTACAGCGCTTGTAACTTTACCAAGACAGGGCCAAATTTCTTATCATTTTGATGATTCCAGGACATTGCAGTACACATCATGATCAATACTTATATGTTGTAGATGATCAACCTTTTCTGATTGATTCCACAACGTTTCTTTCACAATGCCATCGCATGACCAGAACTGGTCTATACCTTTAATGGGGAGGGGATACTATTATAAAAAGAATTCACACGGGTATATACTTGCTTCTGGGTTGTCTCGGGTGGGTGACAGCACGGCTATAATAGGGACTTTTAGATTTGCGTGGACTGATACGTGTGACGTCCATTCAAGGCAGTGCATTAAAAGGACGTCGATCGTAGCAATCCACGTTGTCGTTCGGCAAATCTAAAAGTCCCTATTACCTTTTCGAGACAACCGGAGGGCGGGGAGTGGTAGTGGTAGTGGTATATGCCTTTTCTCTATTGTCTAAGTCAACGTGAAACCCCTTTGACGTAAGTAGCACATGTCTTTATCCAACGGTTGCCAGGTTCTCAAGGAAACACTGGCCCAATCTCAAAGAAAAAGGTCAATCAAAAATCACTGTTAAACTGTAAGCGGGTGTGTTACATTCAAAATCACAATGAAAATCCCCCCCCCCCCCTAAAAAAAAGATCACACGTGTGGGTAACCTTTCATCGTTGTTGAAAATTGGTTGAGAACACAGACTTATAATGTTATTACCTATGCCAATAGTCACTGTTAAACATTGGGGACTTTCTCACTTAATGATTACACTGGCAATGGGGTCCAAAAGCAGATAACCATATTAATTTACATATAATATAAATTTGCAATCATAGTAATCTATGAATACACTATCTCCCGTATTGATCACACCTTACCTCACCACCCCTCCCACCACCCCTCCCACCACCCTCTCGATACCACCGACCCCTCCCACTACCCCCTCCAGGGAATATTAAAAAGGACAATAAACAGCATACAGTATATCAAGTAAAACCATCCTGTGCTTGATTCTCCCCTCTTCCAGTCCAATATTTCTTTCGAAATGATAAAGTTCAATACTTTGTTGGGCTAGTTGTACCAAAATAAAACACGGAGCCTCTTTTACTTCGTGAATTCCAATTTTGGCACAAAACTAAATAACAAAAAAGGAAATATTCATGAATGCTCACACGCACAATGGTACGCCCTCCAGTATTTGAAAGGACGCCAAAAACAGGCACCACATAATCAAAAGGGGAATCTTAATAGAATTCAACCCTAGGAATGCCAGGCAGAATAATTTATGGGATGTACGTGCAAGGTGAATACAGATATGCTTTACCGGCACAGTGTGTGGGTTATCGTGAAACGATTGTGCATGAAATCATGCAATCAATGATTCTATTGATCTACAATGAACTTGAAAGGTGTTTTACTTTCTTTCCAAACAATGTACATATGTTCCTTTTATGATGAAATCATAGATAATAAAGTTCAGTAACATTCACTGAGATGCAAAATACGTCATGTATAAGCGGGAAATAATCAAGTCCAGAAGGCTGTAAGCTGCTATCATTGGTATAATTATTGAACAGAGTCAGGTTGGATAAAAAGCCAGAAATGTTACCCTCGTCGTTCCACGGTCAGGCATTCTACTATCTAATTACACGTTCGGCTTTTTATCTCTCAAATATTCCTATTTCTAATCGTTTTTATTCCCTTGATTGAACATATAGAATGTAAAATCATCCGGTGTCTGATTCATCCCTCTCTACAAATCATTCCACTGATAACGACATTCTTTTCTTCTCGAAATGATAGAGTCAATATTTTGTTTGGCTAGTTGTAAAGAGATAAGCAAGGAAGCCTCTTTCACTTTGTAAATTCTATTTTTTCACAAAACTGATTAACAAAGAAGTTGAAAGTCATGGAGTGTACACATGCACAATGGTATCCACTTTAGAATTGATGCGGTGCCAAAAACAGGCGCCACATTATCAAAAAGGGGAATCCCCCCCAAAAATTAACTCTAAGAATACCAGGCAAGATAATGTATAGGGTTTACGTGCAGGGTCTGTATAGAAGAGCTTTAATGGTACAGTGTGGGTTAACATTACGGAACTGTGCGTGAAATTACCTCCAATCATGCGAAAATACTCTATTGATCTGCACTAGACTTGAAAGATGTTTTGCACTATTTCCAAACAATGTACATATTTCCCTTTCATGATGGAATCATAGATAACAACGTACGATAACCCTTTACTGAGATGCAACATACGTCAGGTAAGCGGGAAATAATCCAGTTCTGCTGTCTTCGGTATTTGATAAAAGGAAAAGGCGTGTGTAATTCTGAACAGGTAAAGAAGTTCTATAGCAAAAGTCCTTAATTACTACAAAACTTAGCAGTGTTCAGCACAATGCTTTCCCAAAATGAATGTATGTAACCGTTCTGACCGTGAAGTAGAAGAAGTTGACTAATGCAATAGCTTTTAATGTGGGTAAAAATCGTCTATGGATTTACGAAATTGTCTATTTCGTGTAAGTATTGTATGACTTTAACATCTTTAATCGAGGTTTTTAACTTTCCTCGAATATCTTCGTCAACGCCACATTCTTTCCATATTAGCCTACATAATACTTCTATCCAGCGGTTTTGAGGGTGTTAGGAGATTATTATCATTATAACAGTTTATTTTAGAAATTTATCGTCCAATCTCACATTACAGAGTGAGTCAGAAAAAATGTCACACTTTTTAAAAGTTGTATTGTTTGAAGTACGAATATTTGATCATGGGTTTCATGACATGTCTTGATAGAGTTATTCTCTCAGTACATTTAGGTACAATTTTCATTTGAATCTCTCCATGCATGACTGAACATCAGACAATCTTTTCAAGACTGCCAGATCGCACTTGCGCCAAGTTACTGGGTGAGGAATAAAACAGTGCATCGTACAAAGACAGTCAGACAGACAGACACACACACACACAGACGCACAGACACACACACACGCACACACACACACACACACACGTATAAGTAGACTTTCATTGTTGTTGAAAATTAATTGAGAACATAGACTATAATCTGACCACCTTTACCTTGGTCACTGTTAAACCGCATTTATGTATATTCATAGTCATACTAGCTCAAACCTGTTCCATTTACCAACTTGTTGAGCGGGTTTACGTTGGATAAAGAAACAAACGTTGTATCTTTACCGTATCATCCAGTCATTGTAAAATCTCTTTTACAAGAGCTGCTTTTTATCGCTTAATTTTTCTTATTTATAATGGTATTTATGCCCTTGGTTAAGCATATCGAATTTAAAATCCTCCAGTGTTTGATTCACCCCTCTCTATATTTTATTCCACTTTAATATAACGACATTTTTTTTCTCTTGATACTATAGAGTTCAATACTTCGTTCGGCTAGTTGTGCATAGATAAGCCACGGAGTCTCTTTTACTTTGTGAACTCTATTCTGTCATAAACTGAATAACAAAGAGGTTAAAATTCCTGGAGTGTACACATACACAATGGTGTCCACTGTAGAATTTGAAGCGGTGCCAACACAGGCGCCAAATTATCAAAAAGGGGAATCCCCCCGAAAATTAACTCTTAGAATACCAGGCAAGATAATGTATAGGGTTTACGTGCAGGGTATGTATAGGAGAGCTTTAATGGCACAGTGTGGGTTAACATTACGAAATTGTGCGTGAAATTACATCCAATCAAGCGAAAATACTCTATTGATCTACAAGACTCGAAAGATATTTTTCACTATTTCCAAACAATGTACATATTTCCCTTTAATGATGGAATCATAGATAATAAAGTACGATAACCCATTACTGAGATGCAACATACGTCAGGTAATCGGGATATAATCCAGTTCTGCTATATTCGGTATTTGGACAAAAGGAGAAGGCGTGCGTAATTCTGAACAGGTAAAGAAGTACTAGTAAAAGTCCTTAATTACTACAAAACTTAGCAGTTTTCAGCACAAAGCTTTCCCAAATGAATGTATGTTACCGTTCTGACCGTCAACGTAGAAGAAGCTGACTAATGCAATAGCTTTTAATGTGGGTAAAAATTGTCCATGAATTTACGAAATTGTCTATTTCATGTAAGGATTGTATGACTTTAACATTTTTAATCTAGGTTTTTTACTTTTCTCGAATGTCTTCGTCAACGCCACACCCTTTCCATATTAGCCTACATAATATTTCTATCCAACGGTTTGAGGGTAATGGGAGATTATTATCATTATAAAAGTTAATTTTAGAAATTTATCGTCCAATCTCACAGTACAGAGTGAGTCAGAAAAAATGTCCCACTTTTTAAAAGTTGTATTGTTTGAAGTACGAATATTTAATCATGGGTTTCATTACATGTCTTGATATAGTTATCCTCCTAGTACATTTAGGTACCATTTTCATTTGAATCTCTGCATGCATGACTGAACATCAGACAATCTTTTCAAGACTACCAGATCTCACTTACGCCAAGTTACTGGGTGAGGAATAAAACAGTGCATCGAACAAAGACAGTCAGACAGACACACATACACACACACACGCACACACACACACGCACACACACACACATACGGTCACATACACACACGCGCGCACACGCGCGCACACATACGCGCACACGCCCACACACACACACACACACACACGTATGGGTAGCCTTTCATTGTTGTTGAAAAATAATTGAGAACACAGACCTATAATCTGACCACCTTTACCTTGGTCACTGTTAAACCGCGTCTATGTATATTCACAATTATACTAGCTCTAACCTGTTCCATTTACCATGTTGTTGAGCGGGTTCACGTTCGATAACGAGCCAAACATTGTATCTTTACCATACCATAGCCAGCCATTGTAAAATCTCTTTTTCCAAGAGCTGCTTTTTATCGTTCAATTGTTCTTATTTATCATGGTATTTATATGCCCTCGGTTGAGCATATAGAATTTAAAATCCTCCAGTGTTTGATTCACCCCTCTCTATATTTTATTTCACTTTAATATAACGACATTTTTTTCTCTCTCGAAACGATAGAGTTCAATACTTCGTTCGGCTAGTTGTGCAGAGATAAGCCATTGAGTCTGTTTTACTTTGTGAAGTCTATTTTGTCATAAACTGAATAACAAAGAGGTTGAAATTCCTGGAGTGTACACATACACAATGGCATCCACTTTAGAATTGAAGCGGTGCCAAGAACAGGCGCCACATTATCAAAAAGAGGACTCCCCCCGAAAATTAACTCTAAGAATACCAGGCAAGATAATGTATAGGGTTTACGTGCAGGGTCTGTATAGAAGAGCTTTAATGGCACAGTGTGGGTTAACATTACGAAATTGTGCGTGAAATTACATCCAATCAAGCGAAAATACTCTATTGATCTACAAGACTAGAAAGATGTTTTGCACTATTTTCAAACAATGTACATATTTCCCTTTCATGATGGAATCATAGATAATAAAGTACGATAACCCATTACTGAGATGCAACATACGTCAGGTAAGCGGGAAATAATCCAGTTCTGCTATCTTCGGTATTTGACAAAAGGAGAAGGCATGCGTAATTCTGAACAGGTAAAGAAGTACTAGCAAAAGTCCTTAATTACTACAAAACTTAGCAGTGTTTAGCACAAAGCTTTCCCAAAATGAATGTATGTAACCGTTCTGACCGTAAAGCAGAAGAAGCTGACTAATGCAATAGTTTTTAATGTGGGTAAAAATTGTCCATGAATTTACGAAATTGTCTATTTCATATAAGGATTGTATGACTTTAACATTTTTAATCGAGGTTTTTGACTTGTCTCGAATGTCTTCGTCAACGCCACATCCTTTCCATATAAGCCTACATAATATCTCTAACCAACGGTTTTGAGGGTATTAGGAGATTATTATCATTATAAAAGTTAATTTTAGAAATTTATCGTCCAATCTCACAGTACAGAGTGAGTCAGAAAAAATGTCCCACTTTTTAAAAGTTGTATTGTTTGAAGTACGAATATTTAATCATGGGTTTCATTACATGTCTTGATATAGTTATCCTCCTAGTACATTTAGGTACCATTTTCATTTGAATCTCTGCATGCATGACTGAACATCAGACAATCTTTTCAAGACTACCAGATCTCACTTACGCCAAGTTACTGGGTGAGGAATAAAACAGTGCATCGAACAAAGACAGTCAGACAGACACACATACACACACACACACACCCACACACACACACATACGGTCACATACACACACGCGCGCACACGCGCGCACACATACGCGCACACGCCCACACACACACACACACACACGCGTGGGTAGCCTTTCATTGTTGTTGAAAAATAATTGAGAACACAGACCTATAATCTGACCACCTTTACCTTGGTCACTGTTAAACCGCGTCTATGTATATTCACAATTATACTAGCTCTAACCTGTTCCATTTACCATGTTGTTGAGCGGGTTCACGTTCGATAACGAGCCAAACATTGTATCTTTACCATACCATAGCCAGCCATTGTAAAATCTCTTTTTCCAAGAGCTGCTTTTTATCGTTCAATTGTTCTTATTTATCATGGTATTTATATGCCCTCGGTTGAGCATATAGAATTTAAAATCCTCCAGTGTTTGATTCACCCCTCTCTATATTTTATTTCACTTTAATATAACGACATTTTTTTCTCTCTCGAAACGATAGAGTTCAATACTTCGTTCGGCTAGTTGTGCAGAGATAAGCCATTGAGTCTGTTTTACTTTGTGAAGTCTATTTTGTCATAAACTGAATAACAAAGAGGTTGAAATTCCTGGAGTGTACACATACACAATGGCATCCACTTTAGAATTGAAGCGGTGCCAAGAACAGGCGCCACATTATCAAAAAGAGGACTCCCCCCGAAAATTAACTCTAAGAATACCAGGCAAGATAATGTATAGGGTTTACGTGCAGGGTCTGTATAGAAGAGCTTTAATGGCACAGTGTGGGTTAACATTACGAAATTGTGCGTGAAATTACATCCAATCAAGCGAAAATACTCTATTGATCTACAAGACTCGAAAGATGTTTTGCACTATTTTCAAACAATGTACATATTTCCCTTTCATGATGGAATCATAGATAATAAAGTACGATAACCCTTTACTGAGATGCAACATACGTCAGGTAAGCGGGAAATAATCCAGTTCTGCTATCTTCGGTATTTGACAAAAGGAGAAGGCGTGCGTAAATCTGAACAGGTAAAGAAGTACTAGTAAAAGTCCTTAATTACTACAAAACTTAGCAGTGTTTAGCACAAAGCTTTCCCAAAATGAATGTATGTAACCGTTCTGACCTTGAAGTAGAAGAAGCTGACTAATACAATAGTTTTTAATGCTGGTAAAAATTGTCCATGAATTTACGAAATTGTCTATAAAAGTTGTATTGTTTGAAGTATGAATATTTAATCATGAGTTTCATGACATGTCTTGATAGAGTTATCCTCCCCCTACATTTAGGTACCATTTTCATTTGAATCTCCGCATGCATGACTGAACATCAGACAATCTTTTCAAGACTGCCCGATCTCACTTGCGCCAAGTTTCTGGGTGAGGAATAAAACAGTGCATCGAACAAAGACAGTCAGACAGACAGACACACACACACACACACACAAACACACACACACACACACGCGCGCACAAACGTATCGGTAGCCTTTCATCGTTGTTGACAATTAATTGAGAACACAGTCCTATAATCTTATCATCTATACTTTGGTCACTGTCAAACCGCGTTTATGTATATTCATAGTTATACTGCCTCTAGCCTGTTTTAATTACCAAGTTGTTGAGTGGGTTCACGTTAGATAAAGAGCCAAACATTGTGGGCCGAATTCACAAAGGAGGTTTGTCGACAAACCTCCTTTGTGAATTCGGGCCTGTATCTTTACCGTACCATATCCAGTCATTGTAAAATCTCTTTTACAAGAGCTGCTTTTTATCGCTCAATTTTTATTATACATAATGGTATTAATGCTTTTGGTTGAGCACATAGAATTTATAATCCTCCAGTGTTTGATTCATCCCTCTCTTCATTTTATTCCACTTTAATATAACGAGTTTCTTTTCTCTTAAACGATAGAGTTCAATACTTCGTTCGGCCAGTTGTGCAGAGATAAGACATGGAGTCTCTTTTACTTTGTGAATTCTATTTGTCACAAACTAAATAACATAGAGGATATTATGGATGAAGTGCACACATGCACAATGGTATGCCCATTGCTTGGGTATTGCTTGGGATCTTCCCGCTAAAAACAAAGTCCCAAACCTTCTTTTTTCCTTTCCGTCTGAGGAGAAGGGGGAGGGGGCGTTTTGATCCCTTCTTGGATATATTTTTTATACAATTTTGTCTCTTTCCTTGCTTTCTCCATTTCTTGCCTAACTATGCATCGCGGTAAATATTTATACATATTGACAAATTCATGTCGATTCGGCTAAGCAGGTTCACGTTCTCAGAGGACTGAAAATTAATGTCTTACTCAAGGGCACTACCCTGCGATGACTTCTTTTTAACAGGGACCCCCATAAAGAAAACTTTGTCAAAAGTTATTTTGCTAGACATGCACCCTCCATGTGCTACAATGCAACTGATAAATAGTGTTGACTCAAATTAATTCATCATCATTTTCTTCACCTTTATTACTATATGATGGCCATAACCATTTGAATAATGTACAGTCCACCATCGTCATCGTCGTTGTTATCACAATAACGGTTATCTTCAGTAGGATTTTTGTCACAACCTTCACCGCCTTACCATTACCATACTTAGTGCCATAATGAGCGTTGATATTTGCTTTGTTCGTGAGTAATTCAATTTTCAAAGGTTAGGAATCAGCGTCCTTCACACATAGTTAAAGTAATTATTTTGTATTGAGATACGTAATTAGGCGGGAAATTTATGCTCCTTTACTACGAATTTTGTCATGACACATGTGAAACAAGGGCTTGACAATATCCCTCCTTGAAAATGTTTCTTCGTTATTTCAGGTTAATGTACTGTATGTCTCATTAAATGAGACGGACAGAAAAATATTTCCACCCTTTATTTTAGACTGAAAGGGAATAGGGGTTGTTACAAAAATGCACTTGCTTTATGACGAGAAGTGATGATTGCCCCCCCCCCCCCCCCTCAAAAAAAAAAGAAGAAGAAGAGGAGGAAAGAGCAAGCATAACAGTGATATGAATGACCCATATTCGAATTACGATCTAGTTCACTACACAGGACTTTGAAACATGTTGAGAACGATACAAAAATAACGAGTGCACATTTCGAGAAAAAGAACCACGCAAGTGTGGTGTATGGGATTATTCACTACATAAGATTTAGATTTCGAAGTAGATCGTGACAAGGAACAGAGCTAAATAAGGGTGTCTGGTAAGCCAATGCTTCTTCAAGTATGGAGGACATAAATCTACAGCTTCATGAGGCAGCATTGAGGGGTAAAATCAGAACCGTCAAAAAACTGCTAAAAGAGGATACTAACATAAACCATGCAGACCAAGATGGAAACACAAGTTTACATAATGCGGTGAAGAAAGACCATAATACCGTCACTGAGTTACTCATAAACCAAGGTGCTGATATTGAGAAGGCGACTACAGATGGACAAACACCCTTACATCTTGCTGCATCACTCGGACGTCTTAAAGCATCGAAAATTATACTCAGTCATGGAGCAAATATGGACACAGAAGACAATGACGGCTACTCTGCATTATACAGCGCTGTAATGAATTGTCATCTTGATGTCACCAAGTATCTGATCAGCCAAGGTGCTGAGGTAAATAAGGGAAATAATAAAGGTAGGACTGCATTACACGCTGCTGCTTTCAATGGTCACCTTAAGATAATGAAATATCTGATCAGTCAAGGAGCTGATGTGAATAACGGTAATAATGACGGTAAGACTGCATTACACAATGGTGCTTTCAATGGTCATCTTGATGTCACCAAATATCTTATCAGTCAAGGAGCTGAGGTGAATAAGGAAGATAATGACGGTATGGCTGCAAGCCACATTGCTGCTGTGAGGGGTCATCTAGACGTCAACAAATATCTCATTAGTCAGGGAGCTGATTGTAATGAGGGTAACGGTATGACTGACCTACACATTGCTGCCTTCAGCGGTGTTCTTAGTGACGCTATATCTCTGATCAGGGAGGGAGCTGAGGTGAATAAGGGAGATAATGACGGTAGGACTGCATTCCACTTTGCTGCTCGCCAGGGTCACCTTGAAGTCACCAAATATCTTATCAGGCAAGGAGCTGATGTAAATAAGAGAGATAATAACGGGTGGAATGCATTCCTCGGTGCTGCTCATGGCGGTCATCTTGATATCACCAAATATCTTATCAGTCAAGGAGCTGAGATGAATAACGGAGATAAACACGATAGGACTGCATTGCAACTTGCTGCTCAAGTAGGTCATCTTGATGTCACGAAATATCTTATCAGTCTAGGAGCAGAGGTGAATAAGGGAGATAATAACGGTAGGACTGCATTACACGGGGCTGCTCACCGGGGTCAACTTGAAGTCACCAAATATCTCGTCAGTCAAGGAGCTAAGGTGAATAACGGAAATAATAACGATATGACTGCATTACACCTTGCTGTTCAGGGG
>JAVYIG010011702.1:0-58759 GCA_035222895.1 Strongylocentrotus droebachiensis | reverse complement strand
TTCAAGAGTATTAGGGGTGTTGCTTTCCTTCCACGTGGGAATGAAAAGAATGAGACAGCTCACAAATTATTTCCACCTTCTCTTTAAAGGGACTTGGTAACATTGTTCAGATGAGAGAAAATGGTGCAAAGGTATAGTGACTTCAATGCTAAATGTATACAACTAAAGATGATACAACTGGAAATAACTGATCTGATCGATTCCTGAATTCTCCCAACTATATTATTACAATTTAATTACATTTTAAGTGAATGTAAATCGTCACAAAGCAATGAATAATTGGCTCTTTATACCATTCCAGAAATGTAAGCGTTGACAGATTTAAAAAGCTTGTCTTATTTTCATGGAAAAACGGTTGGGAAAATTCAAAAATGGTTGGGAGAATTTACTGTTATAGAGGATGTTGCACAGTGACATCTACAAAAAAACCATTACAAAAA
Source organism: Strongylocentrotus droebachiensis (assembly GCA_035222895.1). NCBI lineage: Eukaryota > Metazoa > Echinodermata > Echinoidea > Camarodonta > Strongylocentrotidae > Strongylocentrotus > Strongylocentrotus droebachiensis. The sequence goes on along the minus strand of JAVYIG010011702.1, from coordinate 58,319 downwards.
AAATGTGTTTTGAGAATTGTTCATGATTTTTTGCATGTTAAAGGGTAAGTACAGTTGAAGGAATATAATAAGTAACATTTCATACAAAAATTACGCAATTTTTTCATCAACCTTCAACAATGTTAATGAGTCACTTTAACCATCCTCATACGTCCCAAGGATATATTACATAATAACATTCCATACGCCTCTCTGATCCCCCTTCCCTTTACCAATAGATTCTTCTTTGGGATTGTGATAACAAGGCCACTGTAATAATGATGTTGTTGATTTCTCTAAGTCAGTTTAGATCGAAGCCATTGATCGATATTCTCATTGAGCTTTTATTCAAAGATTCAAATAATGGCTTTAAAGCTTTGTGGTTTCAAATTCTTTGTCATGAAGAATGTTTTTTTAAAGATTTCATGAGATTGTATGATATTGATTTTAATGCTTTAACTTTCATTCATGGTAGTAACTGCGCTACAACTCCTTTGTCACGAAGAATTCGTTTTATGAATTTTTTGGCGCTTATACATGGTTTCTTGATTATGCATAATGCTTACATTCCCTGTTATGACGTAGTCATGGTAATCACAACATTAAACGTATTGTTTGGCAAAATTAGTATTACACAAAATAGAAGATCTGATTACAGGAAATTGTAAAAACGGTATCTTAAAGTGCGGTAGATTATTGTTGTTTTTACTTTATCTAACTCTGCTTCTAACTATTAGTTACCCCAATCGATTTTGCTATTCAATCTATTTTAGCCCGACAATCAATCAAGGTGTATATGTAAGATGTCGGATTCATCTGATAAATCGGAGGGAACGTCGATTCTTTCTATGATAAAGTCAGTAGGGGTGATTTTTCAACCAAATAACAATCGAAATGATTTATTCCTGATTTCGAGATAAACTATATTCATTATTAACTTGTAACTCCCTTCAAAGTTTTATTTATTCGATTGTAAGAGATTCAAGGACAAGGCTTGGATTAAAACGACAAATATGATTATTCTGCATTTCGCTTGGTGGATGTACATAGGGGAAATTCGGAGGTCCCTCCCTATTAGAATTTTAAAAAACTGTCGTTTGATTTGATTCGATTTGATTTGTTTTGATTCGTCAGTATGTTTATTTGTTTGTTTGTTTGTTTTATTTCCGTATAAAAACACATCATGCATTCAGTACAATAATAACAAGTAGAATAATGAATAACAAGATAAAATAAACGGCTGGATAGCCCATATTCAGCGGTATCGATATGATACCGCTGGTCTTCCATGGGGACCAGAATACAGTAAAACAATACAATATACATTAACAAACGACAAAGAAAAATGGCAAAACATAAATTCCCAAGCAAAATATAGTAAGAAATTAAATATATCCAGGACAGACAATGTAGAGAAAAGAAACAAGTATTTATAGAACCAGAATAGTATGAATACATTTAGGGCACACAAATATGTATATTTTGACAGGATAGCCAACAAAAGCTGACAAATAGATTTTGCTGGCAGATTGAGATCTAAGAATATATTTGAAAAGTATAATTATTTAATTCTCGGTTCACCCCCCCCCCCCCCCCCCATCCCCATCAAACGATGCTGAACCCACCTCAGATTTCACGCTATTGTATCCAATATTACCAGCCTTTAAACATGGCTAATACTAAATTCAGATATGAATCAGGCGATTGTTACTTCATCGAGACGTATCGATTTCTTCTGAAAATGTTGTTTCTGACAAACATAAAATATATTGATTTTATATGTTTTGCTTGACTCGCTCGAGACACGAGACAATGCCACATATTTTACAAACTAAATCGATTGCCAACGTAGATTGAAGAACAATTTAGTGATTTAGTAGGGAAGGTTACTGATCATTGATAAATTCTAAAAATAAAGTTGATAATTGTTATATTCTGTTGAAATATGTTATGCATGTATTCAATAATTGGGAAAAGGTTATTGTAAAACGTTGTGAACTCTTTTCATCTCATCGTGCATAATTATACCAAACATAAAATGGGTGAAAACTATAGATCTAAGGTTGGTTGTAACTTGAATCTTAATTCATCTAATTATGAAATCAAATCAAATTTGACTGAAGACTGGTTTCATTTATCACCCCCTAGATTCATCAAAACTGTCGTCCCTTTTATAAGCAGTTAAGGTTTTCCTTAGTTCCTTAGAAGTGATTTAGCGGGGGTTTTCTTATCAATTTAAAAAAGTTTGCAGATAACTAAAAGTTAGCTCTGGCAAAATAAATGTCCTTTCAAATACAAACATGAATGCTGTTCCTCGTTGCAAAATTCACTCTATCACATTACTCTAGTTGTAGAATTGTGATAAAGTTTGGTGTCAAGATCTTAACACACTGTGACATTCGATAAAAACAAAAAGATATGATTGATTAATATAATAAAATCTGTAAGGACTCACGAGGTCTCAAGGTTTTGCTTATCTAGGAACCCCATTTTCTGATTACATTTGTTCAGTTAGTTGTTTTGTCTTTATATTTTAGATAGATAGATAGATAGATGTTCTTAAAGAGAAACAAAATACACAAACATACTTACTATCCAAGTGGTAGAAAGTTGAATCTCTCTTAAGGAAAATATCCTTCCAATTCTGCTTGTGTGAATCAGTTTTAAATTCCGTTAGCGGCGGGGGCTAACTTCTATAAATTATTGTTGAAAATCTGAACAGTATCACCGACTCCAAATTAGTTTGCATTCAAATATAGAAAGACGACTCGTGTAGATGCGACCCAGCAATGTGTACATGGTTCCAGTCATTTCGTTTTCCTCTTCTTTGAAATTCGACGAAAACTTTTCATTCATAGGATGGTACAGAAAGAGTCGATCTATCTCCTTGCATGGGATGTCGATGTATAAGCTACATAATTATAACCCATGCAGAATCGACGAGATTCTGTTGCAGTACTGATGTGTTTATATATAATTCAAGTACAATATTCCAACAGAGTTTGTTTTCGACGTGAAGTATCAACACTGAAAACAGCTTGGTTCAGATTGAGAATTAGGTCGTCCTCCAGGGAGTAATATTCTCGCGAAGATACAGGATTATAAAGGGTTTTAGTAAAACCACTGAAGATATACTCCTTGAAAACCCAGTCGAACACAAGTATCATTTATTTCACAAAGACTCCATGATCCTCTTACCCTGCTCAGGCTTAATCGGTTAAACACTTGATAAAGAAAGTCCAGAACAGTAGGCCTTATGTCTTTTTCCAATCTCTGCAAGAATAATACGCCGGACTCAACTTGAAGATTAACGGGACTCGAGTGCACAGTGACACTCACACAATTCAAAGAGGATGGAAAATTGATCGATACATTGTAAGATCACTGGTTTGCTGCAAGACAGTAGAATATGCATTCCTAGAAAGATTTCATCAGGTCTGTGAAGGGAGGATGAACCAAAACCTCATGCAAACAGTAATGACAATTTGTCTGAAGGCAATTGGTGATAAACAGAACTTTTCAAAAATACGCCATGGAGTAATCCTGGTAGTTCACAAATAGTGATTTCTGAGGCAGCGACCTGAGCTCTATGAGACGCCGCTGTCTTCGATGATGAGATGATATTTGTCAAGATTATAGAAGAAACCTTCAGGAAGAACTGAGCTTTCACTCCAATCTTGATGAATGATACGATTTTAATGACATCAATCGCCTTAGCAACAGTTTGAATCCCATCCTATGCACTCCAATCTCCTCTTCAGAGCAGCACCAGCTTGTTATTTCTTTATTTCACCCAGTTGTAGAAACCGTTGCAATAATCCTCCCAAATCCAGCACGAGCAAGCTCATCGAATGCCAAGGCACCCCACATCACATTCATCACGAGTTGATACCAAACGTCGGCAGTGTGTGATGAGTTAAGAGACAATGAAGACATAGAAGTGGGACGGGTTGCTGGCAAGCCGGGCTTAAGGTTCTAAAACGGGACGTTTTCAGAGGGGTGGCGTTAGTGAAGCCCCCATACATCGCGTATTGTTATGACTTCTTTCTCGCTTTCATATTTGATGGGTTAATAATTGTTGGCGTCATGCTTGATTGATGAAACTTTATAATAGATATACATCCCACTGCACGCTACTCATCGCAGAGGGTGATCTATTATGCCGCGGATCTCTTCGCTAACCTTATGTTTCTCTTCTCGATGACACTCATTTATCTTCTTTAGCATTCGACATTAGGCTAATTGAAGCTCCTTCGTGTAAATTGACATTTAGACATTGTGTTCCTCGTGTTTTGAAACGTAACACATTCGTTTCGTAATCAATCGAGTGCATTCAGTTAGCTCATTTCCTTTCTGGTAGACGGACAATATTGCATTCAGAATGCAATCATGATTCTTAACTACCAGAGTATAAGAAGGCATGTGAAAGATCCCAATATCGTTTTTAAATTTCACAGTCACCATGGTGACAAAGAAATACAATGTGATCTTGTTCATGATTTTGACCTTGTAATAATGAACTCCAATGAAATTTTGACGAATATCTTGGGTTTATTGATACCTAATTATTTGTTTTTAACTTCTTCTTTTTTCTTGCTAGAGGTCGAATGATGTATTTCTTTCCTTCTCTAGACACTATAGGTGCTGCAAATTCTCTCTCTCCCCTCTCTCTCTCTCTCTCTCTCTCTCTCTCTCCCATTCTCTCTCATCTCCCATTCTCTCTCTTCCCCTCTCTCTCTCTCTCTCTCTCTCTCTCTTTCCCTTTTAAGTTCCCTCTTTGTCTTCCTCATTATAGCTCTTTGATTGTGTTGCTTTCATTCTCTTGGTTTCTTTAGAACATTCCATGTGGCTTCCTATTGTTGAGGTGTGTTTTGTATGTAAGACACCCCCAGGCATCGGATTAAAGGTGACCCGTTATATTTAACCCGAATATAACGGGAGCATGGCAGCATTATAAGCTCCGGATTAAAAACAGTGAAGGACAGTTATATTCTGTATTGATCAACTTTGAAACAAGGGAGATACCAGAGCAAGGGAAAGTGGTAAAATGGTAGAATGACTATATTCAGAGAGAGAGAGAATGGAAGAGGAAGGAATATGAACACCACAAAAACAAACAATAATTATTGGTGACATGATTTTTAGACTATTGTTATAACTCAGAGAAGAACTATCTGTATAACTCTATAATATAATATTCTATAATATTCCAGCTTTTAGAGCAACAGTGTAGTTGAGAAAAGAAACCACTGCTTTCTTTTGCCTTGGTCGGAAGTATGTCAAGAGGATCAAATTGCCCCCCCCCCCCTCGTGCCCCTCTTTCAAACATGCTACTGCATTGTACCGTTTTCCTTAGAGTGTAGATCTTAATCTGCAAAGACATATTCTTCTACATGCTTACCTAGATATGCGACAAGAAAATCTAATCGATATTTAACACCTTCAGAAAAGAAAGCTTTTAAAGATCAATAAAAGTAACGCTTCCGTACAAGACATCTTTATATTGCATGCTACTATACATCGACCCGCTACGCAGACGTTCGGAATCATATCCGACATGACTGCAGCAAATTAAAGTGTATTGTAATTAGGGAAGATATGATAATGTGTTTTTGATGCAAGCTGCATTATGGTAATTCAGTTGTGTATTTAAAGATGGTCAGTATTAAACGTGATTATTTTGAGCTCTATAATTGCAAAAGTAGTAGGCCATGTTCACAAATTTAAGTAAAAACAACAGATATTAAAACAATAGATATTCATTAATACAATTTCCCTGTAGGCCGACATGCTTTAAGAGAACAAAATACATCTGTTTGGAGCCAGAAGGGCATTAACTCATATCGTTCATACATATTGTAATGTCCTTGTTCTGCCTGAAAACGGACGATTATAACGCTTTACAACAAAGATCCCATAACAGTTACTGTAAGAAAACAAAAATGATATATCAGGCTACAAAATCTCTCGTCTGTTTAGAGAAAGAAGGGCAATAACCCATATAGTTTAACATAGGTAATGGCGTTCTGGCTCTGCTCAGGCGATATTATGTATACCTCTACGATTTTGAGACTATTCAGGCTCAATGAATCATGTGAGATAATATAATCAATCTGTCAGAAAACAAAATAATGTACTTACTTGATTTCATTGATGAAGACTTGATGATGATGGTTATCGTCCCATAAACTCGACGATCTCAGAACAACTTTCTCTCCTGCGATGAGCGAAATTCAGTAATCCAGTAGGGTTTCTAAACAATTTTTGTCATGTCCAAGAATGACTTGTTATGCATAGAAATGATGGCTAGCTGATCTCAATCATTACCCAATCTTCATGATCTTATACATGGCGTCGTCGTTGATAAGTGCCGGTGATGAACAATAATAAAATGCTCATTTTCCAAGCCGTGGTGCGCTGGTAGTCGTTATCTATCACTGGAACAGTGTTGTTTGGAAGCTTCATAAACCAATCGTAGTTTTCTCTTACTTTGTATTCCAAAGAATGACAGAGAGAGAAGAAATACTGTCATTCTCAACTTTAATGAGCACTATTTTAGTACAAAGTGGATTTATTCATCTCGTTTGATATCAGCGACGTTAATTTCTGGTGAGAGAGTGAGAGCCGATGTTCCACAAACTATTCATGCAATAATAAAAGCTTCCTATTTCAAACAAAATAAAGACGAATAAAATTACTTGCAAATCCTCAAGATACCTATGATGGCGTAGGCCTTACATACATCTCCGTTAGTAACATTAACACGACTAATTAAGACGCACCTTTTCTCCCTACAGCACCAACATAGCATAACGATGTGGTTTGTTGCTCAGATGGCCCTGTAGTTTGGAAAGGAAGCCATCACAAACACCCAGCATACTTTCACGGGCACACGTTAAGTGAAACCAGTTTTCTGTACCTCTCTTTAGTTTTCGTCCTTTGTCAATATTGTCCATTCTCGAGATGTGTCTGTTCAATACTCATTGAATCATTTTAGCCACTTGTATCAATTTGCAGAGGCTGGTCCTGACAATAGAGAGGACAGACCCTAGATAAATGCGTTATTAGCTACATTTTGTGTACAAGCCCGGGACTACAAACCTACTTGAGTAGGTGCTGTGAGCCTGTGACACACAAAACACACAAGGTAAAGGGGTAGAAAGTGCCCCCATTTTGAAAATCACATTGCCGCACTTGCGCATATGATTACTTCAGAAAATGTTTTTGTTTGTTTGTTTTTGTTCGTAGGTGTTTTTGCCGACCTCTCTTATTCTTGGCGGGCCCTAAACATGTAATGCAGTTTGGTGTGATATTCTAAATCATTTTTTTGCTAGAAGAATGATTTCCTGACATAGCACTAAATAACAAGATTAAAAGTCAATTGAACAATTGAACAATTCCATCATGTCGAACATATATTTAATTCTCTTACGATCTATAAGACAATCTACTAGACTTAACAAAATACTTCTTTTATTCTTGTTCTTTGTAAATAGTGTAAATAGTTCACAACCCTTTAGGAATTTTATTTGTCATATAGTATATATTTTAAAGGTGTTGTAACGACTCAAGCTCTATGCTGATGTTTCATCACTTTTGTGTGTTCATTCTTTAAACTGTATATTAGTTGCAACTTGTCTTTGATAAAACATTGGTATATTTTTTTTCATGTGAAGTAAATTCAAATGGAGTGTAAAATTGAAAATGATTTGTTTTATCATACTCTTTTTCATGTGATGTTAACTCCAATAATTGTGAAATTGTAATTTTCAATTAAAAAAATGTTTAAAGCGCATTTTCTTCATTTTATTTGTAAACACTTCTATCTCTTTTTTTCACTCCCTCTTTTTTTCTATATCTTTCTTCCTCTCTCTCTCTCTCTCCTCTCATCTCGCTCTTTCTATCCCCATCTGTCTTCATCTCTCCCTCTCTCTTCCTCCATGTCACATTGACAAGGCTGACATCAGACCACACACACAATTAAATAAACCACAGACAACTTTGTCATTTTTCAGTCACTCACATGTTATTTAATACATAATTATGAAGCAAAACACGCCAAAACGGCAATGTTGTAGTATCATTTTCAGATATAATATGAATAACATTTACAATTACATTATGTCATAGGAAAGTTAAATGCTTTTTCATGTACAATTTCATTTTACTCTTTCTTCTTCTGGCTTCTACTCATTCAGAGTAGTGCACACTAGTCTTTCTTTAGAAACAAGTCCATTTCTTATATTACTTGGCAATCTAAAAAAAGGGTGCAAAACAACAGAGAAATCGTCAAACTAATTTTCAGTGCAATTTGTGGCTTGATTACATAACAATTTTACAATATTTGTAGGTACATACATTTATGTATGAAGCATAAATTACACGCATAGCTCATTCAAAAGAATTCTCATACTTTCTTTTCCCCACCTTACAGAACTGATGTGGAATCTCTGATCTTTCACCGTTTTAGACCTGAACAGGTTTGTTGTAAATCATGTGGTTTTACATCAAAACACAAGAACTGAAATATGCCTCTTTGAAAAATGTAAAAGCTTCATACAAGTAGTTCTATGAAACCAGCACAAAAGCTGTAATTGCTAACATGAACTTGACTCATGCATCACATACTTTTGCAGAGTTTTTTCCTTCTTCGTCAAAGTTAAGCAAACACACACCCTCATCAAGTGAAAAACCTACAAGATCGAATTCATATGATTTTTTTAAAACCAAACTTTCAGATTTTTTAGGCAATTTGTCAAGATTTGTGTAAATTTTGGCAAGCTGTGACTGTCAGTTGTCAGCTAACAATGAAAATGTAATAATGTTCCTGATTTGTGTTTCTTGATAACAACTGTTAATGAATAAAGATATCCAATGTCATTTTCATTTCACAATACCATGAAATCAACCAGTGGCTTTCAATGTATCTATGTAATTCAGAATTGCAAATTTACAACATGTAATTGTTATTCACAAAAGTAATTTACCAATTGCATTGTTAGTCTAAAAATGAAGTATAACCTAGTTAAGTTACACCTGGCAGTTGATATGACTATTAATGTTTCTTCATGAACCATTACTCTCATATTTCATAAAAACTGTGTTTCTTCCAATCTCTTTTTTTTTAATTCTAAGTGAAAATATTTTGCATCTAATTTTATTGCATCGTGCAAATAGAGCATCGTGTGATATGAAAGACTAGACACTGATTTCAAGTCCTATTTCATTCAAAAACAATATCATATATGGAGGGAAAAATTGAGAAAATTCTAAAAACTACAGACTTGATTAGATTACAATGAGGGAAACATGAAGATGATATTAAATCATCAGAAGCAAGGAAAACATGAATTTACATTACAACAAAATATCAAGTTATGATCTTTCAGTGGAACAATATTTGGTAGGTGGAAAGTATACAAGGACTCAAAATAGCGATGATGAAGATTTGAGCAGTAGTGAATAAGGAAAAATACCTCAGTCACACCAACAAGACCCACACTAGACCAACAACTGACCAAACGAAACCATAACATTACGTCTATGGCCAATAATCGGTCAGTTTAGAGTCGGTCTGAAGTCGGTTTGCTGGTGTGACCAAGGTATGAATGGCACATAATAGACTGGGTGAAGGGCATCACAAGGTCATCTATCTACGAGCAAACAGAATCAATGGCAAGGATTTGGTCCTAACACTGTACATCTTCTTGCCTACAAAACTGATTATTTTCTCTCATGAAAGCTGTATTCTTATCATTATCTCTCTCTGTTTCTCAGAAAGATAAACATACAAAATTGTGTTCTTACATTTCCTATCTCCTCCTCTGCCTCTCTCTCTCTCTCTCTCTCTTTCTGGTACACATGCATGATGACACCATCCACTTAACAAACTATGCAGTTCAGGTAACTTTGAGATGATATTGAAGTCAGTCAGGTAGAATAGAGGGAAAAGAAGTTAAGGATGAAAACATGATGCTAAGAGGGAAAGAAAGAGAGGGGAGAGAAGAAAGTATAAGATTTTTGCCCCAGGGTATACAACCAATCTCATTTAATCTTTGTGCAACGCAACATAAACTTTAATCCCATCCTTTCCGAGTCTCCTAACAGATACATATCATAAGAATACTGTGCTTTTGAGATATCATGGTCAAACAGAAGAAAGAAAGAAAAACTGATGTGCTCAATTCTGCCATATATGTAACAATATAGTCCAACTTGGGATCACTTCAATGAATTGGCCTACGATTGTTCAAGTTGAACAAACTCAGTGAATAAAATCAAAACATATACTCTATGGAAAAAAGAAAAAATGTAAACTAAACAGGTCTCATCTAATGGTAGCTGCAAAATGCATTTAACAGATGATTTGGAAGTCTGTGCTTTCCACTTTTCACTTTGTAATCAAAGCTATCAAGCATCATTCATCATTAGTCAATATATACAAATTTTCTCTCATACAAATTCATTGGCTTAGATACAAACAAACATAAAGACAAACAAAAAATGTTATATTTACTTTCATTTCCATACAAGATTCACAAAATAATTATATCATAATGCTGAAGAAAAATATCTGAAACGCTTTAAATAGATATACAAAGTGTCTCATGGTAAAAGAAGAAACTATGAAGATTAGAAAGATAAATGTAGCATCAATTGTTCAAGTCTGTGAGATCGTCTTCCTTTTCCTTCAATTCATTCTACTGAGTTGTGCATTGAAGGAGATATGTAGCTGCCTTAGAGGGGGTCTGTACGGATAAGGAGCAACTCTGCAAAGATTCATGCACTAGCTTGGATATGTCAGGTAGAATATTATGATTCTTTGTTCATCATGGAACAAAACCTGGGTCTGCCAGCCAAATTGTTTGGAATACATTATACATGTACACTGTATGTGTGCTAAAATAGACTATGGCACTCCTGTTTGTTCAATTGGTCGAACAAAACAAGTAAAGAGTTAACAAGCTGCAACAGCCATACAAAAGAAGAATATTGACAGGTTTAAAAACCACAAGCTTGCTTGTCTACAGGGGCCATTTTTGTGTGTGTTTCCCGTAACTGGCCTTCATAGATGAATATGACTGTATACATCAAAATTCCCTCCTTACTGATAGCATACTTCTCCAGAAAGCTCTTTATATTTCAACAATACTCCTAGATTCCATATAAAATGAGATGGCCACATTTAATGACCAATGACAAAACAGATTCTCCATATGTCCTGTCCCATCACTCCCTAGTTCATCATGTCCATTTTCTTGTTTGTCTTTTCGTGAGAAAGAATTTCAGAAATATATACTTCTATATATATCTGGCTGTAAGTCATTTCTTTAATCAAGTTTAATTCCCACAGTAAAGCGTGTCTGCATTGCTTTGAATGCCTTTTTCATGCACAAGGCCAAGCATACTATTGCATAGTATGTGCAATGGTCAAGGACAAAACACTATGCAGTGTTAACAGTCCGATCCACTATTGTGGGTAAGAGCCTCCTATAGATAGAGTAACTGCTTCAATTTCTTTCTGTATTGACAATGGCACAATGCCTTGCCTTGCACCCCTGGCTAACACTAAATTAAGGGTGATATTCAAACAATTTCCTTCATTTCTATCTGAGAACAGAGCACAGTATTATTGGTAATCTTGATTGTCTGATCAAAGTTTCGAAAAAAATTCACATAATTGATCTTACAATATTCCTTTCAAAGAATTACAGTCAAGTTTGCAGGTTTTCCATATTGCCTGTTTTTACTATCTTGTTCATGATTAGTTTGTATATTCCAAAACATATATAATAGCTATCGCTGGACCACCACTGGCTTCCAATGCAGCATAAGCTATCATCACTATAGGGTTTAACTCTGGACATGGGTTGATTATAGAAACAACAATCATGGATCCAAAATGGCTGCAATCAGCTAGACTCCAGTCAGTCTTCTCTTGCTCGATGCATTACAAAGTTTATTCCTGCTCAGAACTAGCTCCTCTCAAACCTAATGATGTTCATTTCTTAAAAAAAGACTCTTGTTCATCTTGACATAGACCACTGGTCTTGAACACTTCGATTGCAAAGAAAGAAAGAAATAACAGTGATATATGAAAATGATTCACGTGAAGATATGACGGTGAAGAATCCAAAATGGCTGCAATCAGGTGGTTTCCTTTGTAACTTGCTTGATGCATTACAAAGATTATTCCAGCTCCTGCGCAGAGCAGAGCTAGCATTCCTTTCAAACGTGATCCATGATCGCTACTCGTAACAAAAGGCTGCCATCTCTAGTTTACATAAGACCAGTGGTTGTTAAACCTTTGAATGCGAAGTAAGAAATACCGGTGATATAAACACCTTGATAGAAATACATGTAAATTGAAAACGATCCAAACGGGTTGACTCTCTACCCATGGAAAACAGGGAACAAAGAGCTATTGATCTCCGACAATAAACAATGACCTTTGACCTTAGTAGACCCAGCTGACAGGAACCCATTGGGGCGTGGTGCATATTTCTTCCATGGCGTTCTCGAGCGTGCGTATCGTGTCGTCGATGTCGTTGTTGACGATGGTGAGATCAAAGAAGTGACCGTAGGCCTGGCGGAGCAGCTCAGATTCCTTGGCAAGTCGCTCCAGGCTGCTATCCTGTAATCATAATAAGAACAATAACAACAACAATGATATTAATTCAAATGATAATATGTCTGCATAGAATCTACAAGGATCTTCTCCTTGCTTTGGGTGAGCCGACATCATAAAGTCCTCAAAGATTAAATTCTTCCCATAAAGTATCCACTAATTACACATGGGTTGACCTTATGCAGATGTATGTAGGTTGATATTAAAAAAACAGGCTGGAATTAAAATTCTCAATCTATATCAAGACAACCCATGCCCTTAACAAAGTATTATGATGTAAACCCTAGGACATAAGACATCATATCAAATCACAAGACAAAATGCAGCATGCAGCATGCAGCACTAAACAAAGAGTATTTGGCTACTCCCTGTATATCCCATTTTTTATAAGCACCTGTGTCCAAATCAATCATGACTTGCCGCTTTTCAAATTGCATAATAACACAAAGTATTTACCTAAATTTGGACAAGTCAAGTTGGGGATTGATATTTGGCCAAGCTGGAGTGTATTGATCTAGTGATCTTTGACTGGCAATCAAGGACCAAAGTCACACTCATGCAACCAAAGGTTTCTTTATTTCTTGTGGTGATTTTAAGACCACAGTACACTTCACTAAGTCACATATAAAAGGATAACTTCTCAAGCCAAGCCACAAGGCTCTCTTACCAACGCCACTGCAACAGTTTTCACATTAAAGGCATCGTTCAACAATGTTAAATATGAAATGGTGTTATCAGTGTCTGTGATATGGTGTAATATTGAAGCCCTAACAAAAATTGCGCTTCAAAATGATCATGAAGTGCCTCAAAAAAGTAAAAATCTTTGAGTGACCGGGTTTACCATACTCATTTTCCCCAATAGACTGTAGGGTTATAAAAAAGGTGAGGAAAACGGATATTAAATTTTGATTTCCAATCATAAATATCTTGATAATCAGAAAAGATTTGGTTTGTAAAAGTCATGGGATTCCTGATTGACCTAAAGGTTTATAATTATGATTGCAGCATGAGCTAAATCCGGGATTTTGTTTCAGAATCTGAGACAAAGTTACCGGATCCCTTTAAGGATTGTGTGTACTTACATGTACATCATTCATTCCTGTGAGTGTAGGTGCAGCGATGAAGACAACGAACGGAGCAAACTCAGCACATCTCAATACCTTCAGAGCCTACATACAAATAAACACACACATAGATATACAGTCAAAACTGCTTTAGTGACCTCCTGTATGGAAATACCACCTGGCAATAAATACCACATTTTTTCATTTCCCCTGAATATGGTTTCTCATTGAAACATGCACTAAAGGAACCTGTATGTATAGACCCCCTGCCTATAAAGACCACTTTTCATGCTTCCCTTGAGCGGTCTTTATATACAGATTTAATGCCTATTCCTGATGAACCATGTTGCCTATCATAAACAATGTAAGCAACCTGCGATCAATCTTCTCAAATACAATACTTCTACACAAGTGAACAGGGTGACTTATAGCTGAAATTCAAGGGGAAAAATCTTCCATGAATTTGAATTAAAATATATGTTATAGCATTGCCGTTAAAATAAGCTCAACTATTCTGTCCCTTATCAAACTCAAAAAGATATTCTTAAAATTGCCACTTGATGCCATATGAAATTCAACATCTCCCTGCAAAAGAACTGAAGTTACAAAAGGAGAGAGGTATTTTTAACTTTTTTGGAGAAATTGATGTGCTTTGATACAGAAATAAAATAAAACCATTCACATTTTAAATACACCACGTACTGTACAAGCTCTACATGAACAGTCATACCTGTCTACAAAGACAAAATCTTTTGTTTCCCTTGAAAATGGTCTCTCATTGAAACATACTACGGGAACCTGTCTATAAAGACCACATTTTTTGTTTCCCTTGGGCGGTCACTATAGACAGGTCTGACTGTATTAGTCAATGACAAGTGCTCCACTAAAATGATCTTTAGTCCCATACCTGAGGTTCCACGTCGAGTATAGCGATGAGACTCCTATTATGAATCTCTCTGATTGTATCTAGCTTAGTCCCATACATGGCATCTTCATGTGTGCCGTACTCCAGATACTTGTTGTTAGCAATGTCGTTCATCATCTCCTCGTGTGAGACAAAAAAGTAATTCTTGCCATTCTCCTCGTCAGATTTACACCGTCTTGTCGTGTCTAAAGGGAAGGAAGAGAAGGGCAGAGAAAGACAATAACATAAGATGGACTGTCTTACGGTGTTGTAATTTTGAAAATATATAAGAGAAAAACAGATACAAATTATACAGAAACAGGAGAATAAGAAGGAGGATGTGTACCGTAAGGTCAATGAAGATTGAATATGAAAAGTAGAGGATGATGAATTTTTTTTGAAAAAGTACATAATTGAAGAAGATTTCTTTGTTTTCTCAGTAGAAAACATTTTATAACAGTGAAAAATTTCACTTTCTTTTTGGTCAATTATTTCTTCAAATTTGCTCCAAATATATTTAAACATTGAAAAGTAAACTGACTGCACTTGTCAACAAATGTACATCCCGCTTCCCAAAGTAAAAGTACAAGATTGAAACACAATGGACATTTATACATGAGCCATCTATGAACCAAGTCAGTTGAGTGCGATAATAATATGGTGCATGTTGCTATGTCAGGTAAGAACAAACACAAGGATATGAAGCACAGTATTCCTGGCTGAACTGAGCAAGCCAGCACTCTATCTAGTTGGCTTGCTCTTAGCAGAGAGTTTGAGGTCTACTTACGTGGGATTGGATATGCATATTTATTAGGATGACTTGTGATGAGTGTATTCTTTATGTGTCTCCTGCCGACACCATGTGCTCCTAAAAGAACTAATGTTTTCCTCATGAATGCAGGCAGCCTGACCACCTCCTCGTACGTGACAAGATCTAGTTGGTCGAATACTGCGTCAAGGAAGAAAGGAACAAGAAAAATAAAGAGATTAATCTGATGTAAAGGCAGCATCTCGTGAAACAGTCGGAGTACAAGCTTGTTCTATAACTTGTCAAAGGAATGTCAGCAAACTTCAAGACTTGTGACAATTGAATGAAATGCCGCTCATGACTATCATGGTTGTAACACCTAACAATGAATCTGGATTTATGAAGTGCTTAATACAGAATGCAATCTGTAAGTACTTTACTGATATATTATTATTACCCCGGTCATCGTTTTGATTCACACACATAATGTCTACCATCTCTACTCCCTGGGGAGAATTCCTACTATATAGTCACCGTGAGGGCATTCTCTCACAAAGGCTTTTGTCATCCTACCAGGTCCTTATTTCTCTCATGGGTATTATTTCAGGTAGCACAATACTTACTGGAGATAATTGTCACAACAATTGTATGCAATTTCATCTCTTTTATGTGTAAAACTTAACGCTAAGGCCCTATCAAGGCTGGACTAAATCTCTAGAATTGTTGAAAGCTGGACTGGGGGTAAGATGTTATGTACATGTACTAACCTGCATTGTGCTTGGCTAGGTATTTATCTCTGTATTGCTTCTTTCTTCTTCCAAACCATGTACACGATGCTTGTTGCTCTTTCTTTGCTCTCTCTATTGCCAGACACGCTACTCTCCTGTAAACATTAAAAAAAGATAAACAAATCAAACTATTAGTACCAACTGCTCTTTGTAGAGTAATATAATAATAATAATAATAAAAAAGAATATTTGGAGTGCTAAAAACAATAGCACTTACAAATACAAATGTATGATAAGAGGACAAAAAATGTACAGTCTCACAGGAAGTAGATCACATAGATCACTGGGGGAAAAGTTAAGTTTTGAGGGATCTTTTGAAGGTGGCAATAATACTCTTTTCAATCACGTTCATGTTGATGGTTTTTCCCACTTTGGGAGGAGGATGGCCAAATTGTCCCAAGCCCATGTGTATTCATTTTCCCCTTGTTATTAGAAAAAGTTATTAGGAAAGACAAATGTATGGCAGGCTTCTACAGTGACACCTGTCTATAAAGACCACCCAAGGGAGACAAGAAAAGTGGTTTTTATAGGAAGGTGGTCTTTCTATACAGGTGTCACTACAGCAGGTTTGACTTTACATACCATTCTTGTAGCTCTGGTGATGGAATGAGGCCGGCTGTACCATTGAGAGGTTCACCTTCTTTCCTGGCTTGCCACCAATTATGATCATCTTTACTGATGATCTGGAGGATATCACCGCAGCGGAAACTAAGACCGGCTTGTTGGCATGGTATCAGGTCATCTTGACCTGGGTCATAGTCAAACTGGGCTCGAACGTAGATCTGTAGAGGGCAGCAAACGGGTGAATGAGAGGAGACAGTGAGACAAAGAGCATTGGGAGAATCATATGAGAAATTCAAAGAAAAGAAATAAGGAGACAGAAAAATATTTTGGAATGCTATAGATCGTAACATTTTATTTTTTTAAAGACACATTTGTTTAATCATGAATTATTACTACCATTTCTATAATACCTTTCCCAAATCTTTGGTTTTATTGTTCAGAAAATAATGGATCATGTTAAGACATTTCCAACAGTCATCTGTGTCCTTGTATCTTGTACGAGAAACAATTTTTTTTTTCTTCTCCAAACACATTCATGGCTGACACAAAAAGCTAGACCAGCACATTTCTGGCACGTCTGCCTCCCACACAAGTGTCCTCTTTACCCTACGACTTGCAACTGTCCACATTCCCTACCTCAAACAGTTGATCTTCACTCCTGCAGTAAATGAGATACGAGATTACATCTTCATTACTTAGCTTGAGACAACTTGGTGTAGAACCTTGGGAGTGTTTCACAAACACTAAGATTGACTTTAAGTTGGACTTAACTATGGCAGGCACTTTTGATCTCACCATTAACTGGCATTGGTCTCTCAAAGGACGTACAAATCATGCAGGTCACAATCCTACAGAATTTACATTTTTGGATAATTCATTATTGAAGGAAAATATTACAGTATCCAAAGATCATAATGGTGAGAGCAATCAATGGCATGAATGGCCTGACATAATTAAGTCCTACTTAAAGTCAATCTTAGTCTATGTGAAACACCCCCCTGTACATTAACTATAATTGTGTTGAGTGAAAGATGAAAATGAAATCCTCTCCAGCGGTTAGTTAACAGAATCCGGGCTAACTCGGACCAAAGACAACTTGGCCCAGCTGCATTTTACCCTAACCCTAAACCTAACCGAAAACCTGCAAAAATTCACTGTTTTTGCAGGTGGGCCGAGTTGTCTTTGGGCCGAGTTAGCCTGACTCCAGTTAATAAGACCTACCTCACAAGGCTGAGGTGCACTCCTATAGCTGGGTACAATCTTGAACGTGATGCTGCCCTTGAGTTCTCTGAGTAGCTTCTGAAGCTGATCAACGGTCTGGTTAGCCACCGAGGCATTGTTGATCTCTCTGATCTCATCACCGACATGGAGAGTGGCTTGACGATGGATCATACCACCGTGCATGATGCGTGCTACGATGCAACGTCTGTCTTCATTCATCTTCAGTGTGATGCCCTGTGTGGTGAGGGATGATAGAGGGGGTAAGTCAGAGCATAGGGTTCAAAACTAGCATTTAAAGCCTATCTGCACTAGTTTGGCCAGGAGGGATTAGAACTCCCTGCATGGTCACTGGCAGGTAGTTATCTCGACAAATCAACTCTCAATTAACATAAGAAAAAGGGGACCATGGGAAACCAATGATCACCGCTTAGGCTTTAGTTGCTATACATAGAGGCGCAAATAGCTATACGTAGTGCAGTGGGGCTTAAAGAAACAATTTCAGACAACAGAATTATGTCACTTCATTTCAAATTGACTCAACATGGAATCCCTTCCCTGGTATGCCCTCTGTAATGATGAGGAAAGAGAGGTAGGGAGGGCATCATGTCAAATATATCCCACATTACCAGACCTTTCAAACGATTGAAATCATTTCCTTTACTTCTCAAACTGCTCAAATGATAACCCAAATGTTTGCATGGACTCTCATACAGGTTTCTTCCCAAATTATTGAATACTCATTCACTTCATATTCACTAGGTCTCAATTCTAAAGCGATTGATGTAACCTTGCCTATGGATTTTTAGCCCAGTATTACTATCATCACCCAAGATTTTCCTGAGATCTTAAAACTCATATTATCATTTTGATTGTGCTTCTCACACATTTCTCAATCAATCAAACCAAATCAATCCAATACATATATACATACATGTATGGTCTGTTTGAAGCCAGAAGGTAATTTAACACAGGGTTAATGCCCTTCTGGCTCCATACTGCCATGACTATATAATTGATGATAGCACAATGTTTATGTAGACTATAATCAGTTGTTTTGGGATGGTATTGCCCAACAACTTAATTCCTTGAAATGCTAGAGCGCTGTAGCCTCAGAATAGAATTTCTAGATAGACAGCGCTATAGAAATGCCTATTATTACCCTGCTCTTTCCCAGGACAAGAAAGACCATTCAGAAAGGCCACACCCCTTGCCATCTTGAATGAAGAAGGAACTTACCAAAGGTTCTTCTGAGTTCTTCTGGAACTGTACAAGTCGTACTCGAGTGACTTGATCTGTCTGGTCCATGTTACCATTGGGTGGTTGCATCAGCTCGGAGTCGCCGTTGAGGTAGGGCATAACAGGGGGTGGAGTCACCCTGATCGCGTGGTCACTGTAAACCTCGTGGGCAACCACGTCATGGGCCTGAAGTAGTGCCTAGGGGTCAAACAAAGGTCACATAACGGTTAAATGAGGGTCAAATGAGGTTACATAAGGTCAAAATATAAATATAGTTGAGGTAAGATACAATAGGGGAAAAAGGCTTTTCATCCTAACGGCATCATCACCATACCCAACACAATACTGAAATAATCATTTAAATTAGTGACATCTTCTCAGGCTTTTCTTGCATACACTTTGTAGTACTTAAATATATATGTACGGTATGTCCTTTGTATACACTGTCACATTTTATATTTTAAAACTTACATTTATAAAGACAGAGGACATGAACAGCTTTGCATTCTACTGCAATATCATGTAATAGCACAAAAAAGATACATGCATATACTCGCCCTCAATAATGAAAAAGAAACACTAAAGGTTTTATTTCCCAGGAAGGTACCCTTTCTTGACCTTATCACAGTAAAGCTCTACACATGCATTGCCTTGATTTAATGTAAAAGACTGTTATGAGAATGTAGCAGTCTCTGCATGTGTATGATTCACACAATAGACATGTGCAATATTTCCCACCGTGGCCTACATACTTGATTCTACACCAGGCAGGCATACACCTCACTGAGCCTCCCTACAGCTAACCATGACATTTTGACTTGACTTTTCTCATTAAGATGGATAGTGTTTAAAAGCATGATGACTGACAGTCAATGTGTGTGTGTCTCAAGCATGGCTGTCTGTATTAAAGGTAACCTCATGCCATGGAGGCGAGATGATGGCAGATAGAAAGTTGCATGGAAAGTCTAACAAATTTTACACTTTACAGGGAAAATTAAAACCTACAATAAGTGATATCTTCCATTTCAAACAGTCCTATATACAGCCAAGTAACAAGTCTAGATTATCTTTTACCCTTTTAAACTTGTTTTTCTACCTCAACTTCAATAATAATCATATATCCTTTCCACATATCTGTATCAGGCTTTTTACATGAAGGTGTATTTTTTTGTTGAAAATATGTGCACTTCTTTTATTACATTATGCTTGTTCACATAACCCTATAATTAATTATTGATCAATTATCTAGGAATCTGAGTATTTCAAAGTTAATTTCTCTCTGAATAAAACTTCATTGTCTGAACTCAAGGAGTTTTCATTTCATCAGTGCTGGCAGTGATTTTTAAACGACCCAAAGATTTGATATTGGATCATATATGTTTGGAAAATAAAGAAGTCATCTTTCTTCTTGAAATGTTAATTGAATCCATGCATTGGGATGCAGGATTTCAAAGAATACTGTTTATCTTCTCTCTATATTGTATACATGTCTTGATAACTACTGGTATGAGGCTCTTATCCATTATAAATTATGAGTTTTTACATAAAATAAACAGCTGTAAATATCATTATTATGACCCAGTTTTAATGTGATTATGTAGCAGGATTATGGTTTTAAAAAAGTATTTCCGATTGCATATTCGTAACATATTGCATTTAGGAAAATATGCAGTATACCCCTAAGATGGCTGATGGCCATATGATATATGACCTTCATGCCATATGACCTATAAAGATATCTCTGCTCTATTTGCTAGATATTTTACATATTTACTTAAAGCCCATTAACATAGTCTTAAACAATAGCAATATGTATCCTTATCTCTGTGGGTAAACACTCTACAGTTCATGGGGGCTGAGATGACAATCTATAATTCAGAATATAAAATGTCAGACCATTTTCCTATATTGCTCAACCTTTCTTGACCCCTACCTTCTTCAAGTTAGTTCTGCTTCTTTCTTTTTTTTTATTCATTTTTGTGTCAGTATGATATTTAAACAAATTGCAATTTTCTAACTTTTCAATCAGTTTCTGGCACCTATATCAATTCAAAATACATAACTCTTCATTAGAAGAATTTATCAAAACTATCAGTTCTGTCAAGTTGAAGAAAAGCTGATTAATGTAACACAATCCTTACTATTCCTGCCCCGAATTGATAACAATCATGAAATTGGCAACATGTTGAAAAGATCAAAATCAATGTTCTATCACAAGAGACAGCAATTTCAATCCCTTCATCTTTTCATCATAGTTTATGTACATTTCTATCCCTATAATGTAAGTGATTTTTTATTAGAAAATTAATCAATAAAGAAGTGTTGCCAATTTCAAGTCCTTATGAAGTCGTTGATGTAGTAGTGATTAGACTTACCCTGAAGTAGGGATCACTGAGGATGGCTTGTAGTTCGTAGGCGTCTTGGCTGTCCTGGTTGTGTTGTCTGAACAACTCCAAGACCTGTTCGGTAGTGACATGCACAGACTGTAGTGATGGTACGTTCTGCAATGGTAGCATAGGGCAAGACATGTTGCGTTCATATAACCCTCCATCAAAACTTTAAAAGGAATGTTTCTCAAGACTAAGGAAACGTTTCTCAAGACTAAGGGAATGTTTCTCAAGGCTAAGGAAACGTTTCTCAAGGCTAAGGAATGTTTTTTAAGACTAAGGGACGTTTCTCAAGACTAAGGGAAAGTTTCAAGGGCTACATGAGAGTTTCCAAAGCTAGAGGAACGTTTCCAAAGCTAGAGGAACGTTTCCAAAAAGCAAAGGAACGTTTCCAGAGGCTACAATAAATGCCACCGAGTCTGAAATATGGCAATTTCTCTCAAACTGCAGCCTCTTTCTACTTTTCATCTAACTAAAAATTAAAAATCAAAGCATATCTCTTCTAATTCAAACCAAAGGAGCATTACAATTTTGTGGTAATCTTCTCCTGTTTTGGTAATTGGTTTAAGTTCTCGGGTAAGAGGTGGGAGCATTCCATTATTTGGTTTAAAGCATGCATTGGTTAAATCTTGGAATGGTTTAAATGGATGTGAGAGTGATGCTGGATTAAATGATGAAGTAAGTGGGTAGTAATGCAATGAAAGAGGGATATTACGCCATGTCATGCCACTATGCTGTATTCGGTAGAGCTCTGTCAAACCACAATGTTTTTTGCGTGCATGAAACTTTCGTGGATTTCGTGAAGAGACCAGATTTGTTAGAGTTAAATGCACCAAATTACAGTACAATACGAGCTGTATATACTGTGCAAGTAAATCAACTTGTTATTTGTATCGGTGCATTACGGTATGTTTAGATCTAGCGCACAATCACATCCAAATTTAATGAAATTGTGTTTCAGAGACCTCAAAATATATAGTAAATATATATCTAGTATAAATGTTTTTTTTTCATGGTCTGCGATTCATGAAGATTGTATGCCGTGAAAAGGCTGTCAGCTCCAATTTGCGAAAGTTTCATGTTTGCGAAAATATTCTGGTTTGACAATAACTACACAAGAATATCTACAATTATACTTCTGAGTGATACTGTACAAAATACAAGGTATATGGATAATACAGTAAAATACATGTAAATGAGCATATCATAATTCATATGAAGGAATGCATATATAGCTGCATGGAAAGGGAGGAAAACATCTAATAAAATGGGTCAATTTCTTGCATATTGTGTAAAATTACAAATTATCATATGTGAATAATAAAATGTAATCTAGCAACTCATGCAAAACCTGAATAGTTATATAAAATTGTTTCAGCCTCATAACTTTGAACCAAAGTAATATGAACCTGTAATAACATCATTTTTTTAAATTTGATGTTTTCGGAAATTAGGATTGTCATTACACTAGAGTAATAAAAAATATAAATTCTGGTTCTATCTCTGAATTATGAAGGATTTACAAGCTTTCATAGAAAATTCTTCTCTCTATGGGTAACAATTTCTATGGTGATTTAACAGAATCATTTGGAATATCTAGATTGATTTAATGATTATGCTACACAGTATGATGACTAGCATAATATTAGCTTGGGGAGGTTAAATTATTTTGATGCAAACATCATGCAAGTAATTAATTAGGTGCAGCATATTCCTCCATGATCCTGTCAAAAAACGAATGATGATATTTCTTAGAGTTGATTAGGCCTTTAATCTTGATTCAATTAGCGTGACTCACTTCCCAGTGAGGACATACCCTATGGCTTAACAGGAAGATTCAATCAAACACTATACCACCAGACATGGTGTGTTCATACACAATACAATTCATGTTCTAAATATTATGTAAATACATAATAATAATAATAATATTTATTTTGTATATAGCGCTTTACAAATATACTATTACCCCGGTCATAATACAATAAATGTGACCTGTATTGATAGATACAATCTTAACATAAAATATGAAAAATTCAATCTTTCCCAAGTGTGTACGCCTTCATTCTAACCACACCGCACAGTACCTTGTTATTAAAACCTACATTCTCATAAAGATATTCCTTCTCTATGAATCCCCTCATAAACTGGTTGAACCAATTACTCTGAAGTACCAATTTACACTAGTGGCTTTCCACAAATGATTTATATCATCAAATTTAATGCATACATTTAGCGGTACGCATATCTAAGCACTCAACAATTTCAAAGAGCTATTAAACCAATACCATAACTCATAACTGCTAACTATTTCAACTATCCAAATTGTGAGTTATAAAGTTTGAAGGAAACTTTGACTTAATTGATGAATCTGTGTATCAATAAGCATTTTCTTGCAGCTGATATTAGACCAGCTCTAAATTTCAGGATATTTCGTCAAACCAAATTTCTTAGCCATAAGTCTGACACAGGGGTGACTTAATGAACTGATAATATCTATTTTTCATAACATAAAAGGAAATATCTGATTGCACTCAACCTGTTATGTGCACTTGTAGATTTGGATGTCGTATTTGAATTCTCAATCAAAAACAAGTCTACGCCACATCAGGAATGAGATTTGTAGGCATAATCTTCTAACCTAATCTCATAACTATTTGTACATGATTTCATCCTGTCTAATTGACTTCCTATATTCCTCATCTTACCCTGCGATCTGAAGTCATGTTCTTTGGAACTTCTATTATTTTCGGCTAGACTATAACCTCAAACATTATTAAGTTACAGTCATGAAAGACATTGCAAGGGTTATTATAATACAGTCTACACCAATGATTAAATATATTCCTTTTTCTTATCCTGAATTAGGCAGTTGCATCCAGTTTATATGGTTGTATGAATTTAACTTAATCATTTTGCAGAATTTGACAATTTCATCTGTAAATGTAATAGCCTCTAATGCATACAGTTTAGGACAAGTAAAATTGAATTTCAGTTTCTTGTCAGGCTCTTTTAAAAATGGGGAGGAGGAGGTTCCATGTTATTTGATTTTTTGATTTTTTTTTTTTTTTTCTGTGCATAGAAATGCTATTGGATCAATTTCAACACAAATATTTATTCAAACCTCATTTTCATATGAATGTAGAGCTTTAAACAAGATGAAACTACATTATGTTCATGATTTTTGTTAAACCCAATGTCTAGATAACCTCAGATCGGGCCCCACCCCACGTTGGTGTAGATGACTGCCTACCTATATCATGTAGTTTTCAAACAGATATTCCCAAAAGCATAACATCTTGTTTTCCTAATACTCTTTCATTTAAATAATCATTTAGCCAAGCCTTCACTAAAAATTGAACAAAAATATTTCACTGCAAACATTGACAACCACTTGCAAAGCATTAACATGATTTTGAAATAATTTTGGTATGATCTGAAGGGCAACAAGTCACCAAATGTATGATTGTCACAACTCACAAACACAAATTCTTTTCTGAAACTTAAACAAACAATTGTTGACTCCTTGAGCTAAGCCTACGTCAAGAATCAACTAACAATTGAGGTGTTTCACAAGGAAGGTCAACATAAATTTGATCGACATGTGGATGATTTTGAAATGATAATGAACTGATTTTAACATAAAGTGAAATAACAGGACTAAGCTTCACAAGACTTTTTGAGTCACAAACAAAAATCTTCTTTGAACTTCTGAAATAAACACTAAACTCCTTGAACGGAGCCTTCGTGAAGACTTGAGTAGTATCTCGAGGTGTTTAGCACGGACCTCTGATACCAGAGGTCCCTGGATGTATTAACGTAATGGCAACCATCTATCAGACGGTGACATTAAATGGTAGTCCCAAATGTGAAAGAATTACACTTGATTGATTTCCATCTGTAACTACCTAACAAAGAGCAACACAATATTAAACAATGGATGTACCGGTACATGGTACAGTAGTTTGAAGGCACAACCCATTTATCATAAAAAGCCTTGAAGAATGTCACATGGAAGAAAATGTTTTGTGTGTTTCCAAGAAATTACATGTCACAATAGTGCAGGGTCTGTACAATACAACACATTGAACACAAGTGTTACATTCATTTCACATGATGCATCATGAAAAAAGTTGACATTATGTCAGCTGTGGCTCTATTATATACTTTAGGAGATAAGGGGGTTTAATGTGAGTTTTTGGTGCGGTAGGTTTGAAAACCGGTAGTTTAATATCTGGGGAAAATTTTGCACTGATTCCAAAATTGTCAATACCAAAACTATCCTGAAGTGGTCTTTCAGTTCAGATAAATCACAATGTTTTGCTGGAAAATTCATCAGGATTATGACCACAACCCAAACAAGACATATATGGCCCTGTATCATACATGTACACGGTTCTTCTACTCAATAGGCCTGTCTTCATCAGCTCAAGTTTGCCAAATAACCCCAAAGTTTCAGACTCGGGATATTATCCCAAAGCTCAAAATTGCGTTTTCACCAGACCAATACCCTCAACACAAAATAGCTAGGACAGGCGCAAATTAGCCCGCTATTTTCCAAATATCTTGGAAACAACACCAACATTTCTCTGGATATTTTCTCGACCAAATATCCCACTAATAGAAACTCGGGCTGATGAAAACACATGCAGTAATTGCAGTTGAACTGTTATAATTTGCGATCGGGATAGTTAAATCAGCGGGTTATTTGGCAAACTCAAGCTGATGAAAACAGGCCTAATGGAAACTACCAGTTCCAAGATTTAATTTGATTACTGGCTATCTTACTCCAAACACACCCCTAAACTTCCTGTTGTTAGTATCATATCAATCCCAGCTAGCATACATACTAGCTTGATTCAATGTGGAAACAGCAGAATTAGTGATAATTTGCAGCTGACATACTAAGAAGCAATGCCCAAATCACACCCCTTTATGAATGCTTATGGGTAACATGCATGTGATGGCCAGTCTGTGTGACTTGAATAATCATATACACCGAATGGATGAGTTATGAACTTACTAATAATTCTTCAAAACCAAATATTGAATGTATTGCCTTTTAGGAGCCAGAACGGCATTCCCCTATACAAATTTAAGTTCGTCGCGAACTCGTATTATGCTCGTGGTAAGCTTAATAAGATCGTTTTTTAGGCTTTAAGCTCGTAACACGCTTCCAGGACGCTAGTTACGATCTTACTAAATGTTGGCGAGCTCGTGCGCGAGTTCGTCACGAGCTCGTGGCGAACTCGCGGGTAAACTGGGGAGCTCGTGGGCGAGCTCCGGGGTAAAGGGGGAGCTCGTGACGAGCTCGTTGGTAAAAGGGGGAGCTCGTGGCGAGCTCGTGGGTAAAAGGTGGAGCTCGTGGCGAGCTCAGGTATAAACTGGGGAGCTCGTGACGAGCTCGTTGGTAAAAGGGGGAGCTCGTGGCGAAATCCCATTAAAGTCTAATAGGGCCAATTGAAACCAATCATCTCATGAATATTCATTATTACTTTACACGTGTGACAGAAAAATACATTTATCATGATTTGTTAAGCAAATTAAGACAACGCACATCATTTTTGTGATTTCTATTTTCCTTTTGCCATTATTAACCAATAGATTATTTTGTCTGATCATTTTACAATTACATTCACGTTTTAGCAATAGATTGATAGATTGATATTGATTATATGATTACTAACCAAGAAACAATATACATATTTAGTATATATATATATGTGTACGAGCCTGAGTCACTTTAAATGTTACTCTTGAATACACTTCAAATGATCTATGTGATGGAGTTAATACAATTGAGAATAGAATATACCTAATTGGTAATATTGATATATATTGGCATTACCTAATTGGTAATATCGATATTGCCAATATCGATTATGAAGTATCAATCAGTTTATTTGCATATTTGGAACGAAACGAGCTCGCTGGCGAGTTCGTCTGCTTGCTCGTCAACGAACTCGTTGGCGAGCACGCTGACGAGCTCGCGTGTAAGCGTACTGAAATTTGTATAGGGGTTGACCTTGTGTTAGATTTTAATTTTGAAACCGATGAACAAATGATACATGCATATTTATAAGGTCTAAACTTTAAAACTTCATTACAGAAAATGATATATTATCAGGAAATATCACTGAACCTTACTTCACGAGCTATAATAACAATAGCAAATTTCTACAGCGCATACACTACTAAGTGCTTTACATCATTATTACCCAGTCATTGGATTTAATTGCTAATCCGTATATTGTAGTGCACATGCTCTGCTCCCTGGGCCAGGCGCCATTTTACAAGCACACACAATACCATACACATTAATGTTTGCACCCTGCTCGTAGTGGTACCCATTTTATACCAGAGTGGAAAATGGCAAATGTAGATTAATGCCTTGCCAAAAAAATGAGTAGTACCACGCCGTGAATTAAACCAACAACCATGTCATCCATAGTCCTGTGAAGTAACCACTACACCACAGCACCTCAACTATTAATATTACATCCGATGCTTTTAAATGCCAATTCCTTAGCATTACTTTCCAAAAATTTCATCACTGCTCTTCTTAAGAATGGGGCTTAATTTAATTCTAACAATT
Source organism: Strongylocentrotus droebachiensis (assembly GCA_035222895.1). Classification (NCBI taxonomy): domain Eukaryota; kingdom Metazoa; phylum Echinodermata; class Echinoidea; order Camarodonta; family Strongylocentrotidae; genus Strongylocentrotus; species Strongylocentrotus droebachiensis. The sequence goes on along the minus strand of JAVYIG010011702.1, from coordinate 30,205 downwards.
TGTAAGGGGGGCACACTAACTTGCTATTTAGCTAGTATTAGCACTATAGTTTGACAAAAGAGCTTCCCCCATAATGCAGCAGTGGTAAGACCAGGGCATCCTTTCACGAAACCGTCTTAAGTAGAAGTTCGTTGACATTGCATTGAAACTATAATTGAAACGTGTGTTGATTACCATACATGTGTTTCAATGGGATGTCTGTGAACTTGCACTTTCGTGAAACGCTGCCGAGGTAAACATGTATAATTTGATACACATTAGTTACCAATGTGGGGGTGAATCTTCTGCTAATAATGTTTCAGTGTTACTCCCAAGCCCTTTTTGGGGGGGCACAGGAATGTGTAATTCCCTAACAAATCTGGGGAGTGTTTCACAAAGACTAAGATCGACTTTTAGTTGGACTGAACTACAGCAGACCATTCATGCCACTGGTTGCTCTCACCATTATGATCTTTAGATAGTATTTTTACCTTCAATAATGAATATCGAAAAATGTGAATTCTGTAGATTTGTGACCATGATTTGTACGTCCCTTGAGAGACAAATGTAAATGGCGAGAGCAAACAGTGGCATGAACGGCCTGCCATACTTTAGTCCAACTTAAAGATAAACTTGAGTTCTAGTCATGCGATTACATTGTGAAAGAAAAGGTGTGGAATGGATCAGAAAAGTTGATCATATAGCATGTAAGTAATGGTGTGTAATGCAAGGTTCTGGAGTCATCAAAATCATCATAAATTTGGCAGAGTCTTGGTAAAGTAACTATCACTTACACAGAAAGATGTATATGGGACAACACACATGGTGTCGGGGCTAGTACTACCCTGATTTCCTTATCTTTCTAAGCTCATTACTCAGCCAGTATACATTTTCTTCCAAAATTGTTTGGCACATGACATTTATTTGTAATCTTGAACATTCAGTGTAAGTTTCGTTAGATTCTGTGAGAATTCATTTTCTTTTTTTACCAGAACTCAAGTTTATCTTTAAAGTCGATCTTAGTCTTTGTGAAAAACCTCCCTGATTATTTGAAGGAAATATGGATCCTAAAAGATGGAGTTCAATGAAGATTGTGCATGAACCTACCTCTCTGGTTCTTAAGACACTGTCAGCAGGCAGGTTTCTCTTGTTGGGAAGCTGTTCACTGGATTTCGTGTTGATCTTGTCATACAACTGCAGATCAAGCAAGAAAGAAAAAGAGAGAAAAACATAAATTATTAGTTTATACCATATTCAGCCATATATGGTCCTACCATATAACTGTATAGATTGATAGGGAAAAAGCAAGAAATATGGTTAATTGATAACAGTAAGTGAAATTACAGAAATTTAATGTTGTTATCAAATTTGTTGTACTACAGACAAATAGGAGAGAAATATACAGTAAATCAATTTAAATTGACTTTAGACTTAATCTTGTTATATAATTCAACGGATTCATTAATGATCAAGAAAAATGTGGAATACTGGTAAGCAAAATCCAGTAGTACTCGAACTGGTGTTGGTAATGATGTTAAATCTAGTACTGACAAAGAAATACACGCTCATTTCTGTTTAAAATGTTTTAATAACTTCTCAAAGGTGCTCCAAACCTGAAAATTGCCTTTTATAATTCAAACACAGTAATGGATGGACATTGAATTCAAATTGGTATCAATTGACACAAAATAACCTGAAATGCATGAAATAATGAGAAGTCAAAAAGTGACACAAAAATTTAATGAAAAAAAAAAAATGACCCTTAACATTAAAACACTTGTTATATTTAGCATAGAATATTAAATTAAGAAGTTTCTTTCTTCTCCATGCATGAATGAAAATAGAGTACAGATGAACATACATACATGTATGTGGCCTCTGAATGCATGCATCCATATACAAGTAACGGCTACCGGTATTGATGGCTTCATTAAGTTACATACATGGATCGTATACATAGTCCTATTCATACACCTATTACGTTACACCCCTATTGATTAGCAGCCATTAACAAACATCAATCCCTCAACACACAATTACATTTATCACAGAAGCATACATATCTTTGCTCTCAAAAGCACTCCAAAATGCAATCACAGACAGAGTTTTAAACTTACCTGGGTAAATATACAAGAGCACCTTGAATGTTTGTTATATCTCACATTAACATCCTATTTGGACCAGACAATGTCACGCACTCGATCAAGACCTAGCACACACACACAGAGTTACATGTAAGCTGTGCCCAGTTGGGAGGGTAGACTGAGCTGAGCAGACTAATGCTCTAACGTGAGTAGGGGGAAGTGATTAATACGACTGACCCAAAATACTCATGATCAGAGGACGAGGGGGAGGGAGAGAGAGAGAGAGAGAAAGAGAAAGAGAAAGGAGAAAGGAGGGGGGACGTGGACGAAAGAGAGATCTAAAAAGATATCCAGACCGAGAGACGTAGTAAGAGAGACAGAGAGAGAGAGAGAGAGAGAGAGAGAGAGGGGGGGGGGGGGGGAGATGCGCCATGACAGATTTCTTATCTCAATCTCCAACACATTCAAAATTCCAATGCAAAGTCTGTTTCCTTTTCTGATGCAACCATAACTTTTATTCAAGAACTCCTGGTGCTGAAGACTACACATACATTGCCTCAGCAAAATAAGTGTGATACAACCGACAGATTGATATCTTGTTTATTTTCAGCTCTTCTTCATATCATGAAAAATGTTTCTCTTTAAGAGCATCAAGAAATGAAAGAGAAAACCTTTCTTTTAATATAGAAATTGTTTTACACACTTTGAAAAAGTAAGTTCACACATCAGAATCATGTCCTCTCATCTAAAAGAAAGAAAAAAGTTTGAGTCACATTTCAATTTTCTATTCCTTGTTTCATCTGTTCGGAACTAAAAGGGCATTAAATTCATGTTAAAATATATGAGGTACATTTCTGGCTCCAAACAGACTCGAGATTGAGTTGGGGAGAGAGAGAGAGAGAGAGCGCTTCTCACAAGACAGGATACAGACTAAATTGAGAACAAACTCTCACTTCTTCTTTATTGACTACTAGACAATTCAAAGACAATCCTATCACTGAATTTCCTGTTTCCTTTCAAAATTATAAATATTGGCTCCCATTGCAAGACTTCTACTTGTGATAAAAACTTTTCCATTAATATTAATTACTCAATTAAACAAATAGTGTGATAATATTTATTATATTCAAGTATCGAATGAATACCCATTAACATAGAAATAAATATATATGTAAATTATATGTAACAGTATTTCATTATGTAATTTTTTTTTTTAAAGGAGGATCATCTCTTTAAACCTATATCCTAACTTTCATACTTTTTCAGTACTGCACACAAGTTCAAGTGTCTCTCTACAGAGCAGGGATTAGTGCCAGGTTGGGGCAAGGCTCACGGTATGTCAAGCTTTCTATAGCCCTCACGGGGGAGAGTATTACATCAATTACTGACATGCTGGCGCTGTATTTATTGCTCTGATCTCCAAGAAGATGTCTCACTCTGACGGTCCCTGTGGTCCTTCTGGTCAAGATAAGAGCTATCTAAGATCCTTTCTTATTCCTATGCTAGTCATCATAAAACAAAACAACTAAATTCCTATGTAAAATAAACTGGGCATCGTTTTAAAAATAGTTTAATCTCTTCCTGTAGTTTGCTTCCATGAATTGGGAGAACTGAACTATTTTTATGAGCACTCAATTTTGCAGTAGACCATCCCTAATGCATATGCCTAGCCGCTTGAAACAAGTAAGGGCGCTTTCATAAAAAAATCACTCATTTGTGTAAAAAAAAAAAAATCTTCAGATTTCCCATGCTATGGTCTGCATACCAGAAATATAATGAATTTCTCTTTCTGGTCTAGAAAGCGAATACAAAAATTGTGCATCCACAGTACTTTTAATAATATCTCAGGGTATAGGCCAATAATTGGTAACTTTCTTGTCTTGTTACATTTATCTGACCATATCGTCATCTGCCAATGAATAAAGTCATGTGGTTACATGTATAGTATTACTGAATAGCTCTAATAATGACCTTTCACAAGGCTTATACATATCAAGCCAGCTTCCCCATCCCTTCTTGTATCAATGTTGATATTCAAAACATATCTCCACCGAACATAACAAATGGCTCAAGGATGTAAGTTCATATTATACATACTGCTAAGCTGATAGAATTTAACCTCATTCACACAAACAGGTTTGGGTACAGTTCATGATATACATACCATTGAGCTGATAGCATTTGACCCCCATTCACACAAACGGGTTTGCGTACAGTTCATGATACACATACCATTGAGCTGATAGCATTTGACCCTCTTCACACAAACAGGTTTGGGTAGAGTTCATGATATACATACCATTGAGCTGATAGCATTTGACCCCATTCACACAAACAAGTTTGGGTACAGTTCATGATACACATACCATTGAGCTGATAGCATTTGACCCCCATTCACACAAACGGGTTTGCGTACAGTTCATGATATACATACCATTGAGTCAATAACATTTGACCTCATTCACACAAACAGGTTTGGGTACAGTTCATGATTTACATACCATTGAGCTGATAGCATTTGACCCTATTCACACAGACGGGTTTGGGTAGAGTTCATGATATACATACCATTGAGCTGACGGCATTTGACCCCATTCACACAAACAAGTTTGGGTACAGTTCAAATTATACATACTGCTATTAAAGCTGATAGCATTTAACCTCATTCACACAAAAAGGTTTGGGTACAGTTCATGATATACATACCATTGAGCTGATAGCATTTAACCTCATTCACACAAACAGGTTTGGGTACAGTTCATGATATACAACCCATTGAGCTGATGGCATTTAACCCCATTCACACACACAGGTTTGGGTACAGGTCATGATATACATACCATTGAGCTGATGGCATTTGACCCCATTCACACACACAGGTTTGGGTACAGTTCATGATATACATAGTACATACCATTGAGCTGATGGCATTTGACCCCATTCACACAAACAGGTTTGGGTACAGTTCATGATATACATACCATTGAGCTGATGGCATTTGAACCCATTCACACACACAGGTTTGGGTAGAGTTTATGATATACATACCATTGAGCTGATGGCATTTGACCCCATTCACACACACAGGTTTGGGTAGAGTTTATGATATACATACCATTGAGCTGATGGCATTTGACCCCATTGACACACACAAGTTTGGGTACAGTTCATGATATACATACCATTGAGCTGATGGCATTTGACCCCATTCACACAAACAAGTTTGGGTACAGTTCAAATTATACATACTGCTATTAAATCTGATAGCATTTAACCTCATTCACACAAACAGGTTTGGGTACAGTTCATGATATACATACCATTGAGCTGATAGCATTTAACCTCATTCACACAAACAGGTTTGGGTACAGTTCATGATATACATACCATTGAGCTGATAGCATTTAACCTCATTCACACAAACAGGTTTGGGTACATTTCATGATATACAACCCATTCAGCTGATGGCATTTAACCCCATTCACACACACAGGTTTGGGTACAGGTCATGATATACATACCATTGAGCTGATGGCATTTGACCCCATTCACACACACAGGTTTGGGTACAGTTCATGATATACATAGTACATACCATTGAGCTGATGGCATTTAACCTCATTCACACAAACAGGTTTGGGTACAGTTCATGATATACATACCATTGAGCTGATAGCATTTAACCCCATTCACACAAACAAGTTTGGGTACAGTTCATGATATACAACCCATTGAGCTGATAGCATTTGACCCCATTCACACAAACAGGTCTATGTACAGTTCATGATATACATACCAGCTTTGTGTACTATGTTTATATACCCCAAGTCGGTCTTTTCAGACTTGAGTGCATGCGGTCAGTTGGATTCTGGTTACATAGGACTATTTACCTACTCTGAGACGTAGGTCTGAGCTGATACAGCATCTCATTAAACTCTCTTATATGCCTTTACAATCAATAGCTACATTTGACTAGTGCCCTTACAAACTAAACATTGTTTCACAGCCCTTTACTTCAATACAAGATATGAACAAGAACAAGAATAATTATATTGTTGATCACAGATCCAAAAAGAGTTTTGAGACATGAGATATCCAAAGAAGGAGAAACGACCTCAATTGGTGGAAACTTGTTACAGAGCAGAGTATAAGAGGCTATGAAAGGAACATCTACAACTAGTATTGTAATTAGTGTAAATGGGGCTATGTAGCTGTTACTAAAAGGCGAAGCATTTACAATTACATTATTGATCTTTAAAGCCAATTACAGCATCGAATGATTACATTGTATGGCAATGGGTGGAAGGATGGAAGAGTGCGCACGGCGAGGACAACCATGGAAGGGGAAGCGGAAGGATGCTGACATGATAATGATGATCAGGATGAAACACATTCAAGTGCTTACTGATGCGTATTCATGAGCTGATGGATAATGGTATAATGAAGGAGTAAGGTGATGTTGGTGATGTTGGTAGAAGTGGTCTGTCTGGAGCCAGAAGGGCGGTAACTCATATAATCTTACACAGACTTAATACCCTTCTGCCTCTAAACAGACAAAGTGAGCTTGATGGTTGAGGTTGTGATGGAGGACATGGTATGAGAGATGTTAGTGATAGTAGTGGTAGTTGTGGTAGTGGTAGTAGTGGTAGTGGTGGTAGTGGTAATTGTGGTAGTGGTAGTTGTGGTAGTTGTGGTAGTGGTGGTAGTGGTGGTAGTGGTAGTGGAAATTGTGGTAGTGGAAGTTATGGTAGTGGTAGTTGTGGTATTGGTATTGGTAGTTGTGGTATTGGTAGTGGTAGTTGTGGTAGTGATAGTTGTGGTAGTGTTAGTTGTGGTAGTGGTAGTTGTGGTAGTTTGTGGTATTGGTAGTGGTAGTTGTGGTAGTGATAGTTGTGGTAGTGGTAGTGAAAGTGGTAGTAGTGATAGTTGTGGATGGAGTAGCACAACAGTGGTGGTAGGAGGAGAAGAGTGAGTAGGGTGAGGACAACCCCTGGAAGTGGAAACAGAATAATGTTGACATGATAATGATGATCATGATGATGAAGCACATGAAATGGTCGTTGATGGCCATGCTGAATAATGGTGATGATAAAGGTTGAGGTTGTAAAGTAAAGAACATGGTATGAGAGATGTGGATCAATGATGCACACCCTGAACACATAGATAATGGTATATCCATGATATGATGGATATTGGTGGTGGCTATATAAATATTCATGGAAGATAGGGAAAAAAAGAAAAGATATAAGAATCTTCAGAATACCTTTTATCTCATGATATTATTTTGTATTATGGTAATTAGTATTATGCACAATTGTATCTTCTTGATATGGCTAGGTGCACAATATTTGATCGGGAGAGAAATGAGAGAAAAGTTGCAAGAAAAGTAACAAGAATTATCAAAATACCATTTTTATTCTAGTAGTGAAGATACAATAATATTTGAAATACAAGACTTTTCAGAATGCCGACCCAGCTTCTCTTCAGAATATGAAATAAATTGGGTCAATCATGTGACCTAGAATAAAAACTTAATTACTAAATGTCACATCAGATATTACTATCAAGGAAAACTCTCTCACAACAAAGAAAATGCATAAACAACACTGTTCCGACTTCTCTCCATTATTCCAAGAATGGCAACCTAGATCCTCAAAGGTTGACAACAATGCTCTATGGCATTCACAAATACATCTCTGACAAGATTATGATCAAGGAGGGGAAAATACACTGTGCTACTCTGTTGGGCATCAATAATTCACATTCGCAGTTGTGCCAATATTATTATCGGATCTATCAGTCCAAAATATGTGACTTGCCAAATAATAAGGAAAAATGGATCCGCTATGTCTGTAACGCCAGGGGCAGTTCAGCAAACTCCAGGAACCCTTTCAAATGGAGAGAGAGAGAGATAGAGAAAATAGAGCGAGATGGATAGATTGTGAAAGACAGGGTGGGAGACAGGGAGAGATGTTACAAAGAGCATTAGAGAAATGGGGAGAGAATGGGAGATGAGCGAGAGAGAGAGAGGAGGGAGGGAGGGAGAGAGAGAGAGAGAGAGAGAGACAGAGAGACAGAGAGACAGAGAGACAGAGAGAGACAGAGAGAGAGACAGACAGACAGACAGACTGAGAAAGACAGACAGACAGAAACAGACAGACTGACTGACAGAATATACAAACACATCGAGAGCAGAAAATAAGGAGAGAGAAAGAGAGAGAGAGCGAGAGAGAGATACTCTTTTCACACTGGTTTTGCTTAACCCCGTACTTTGCTTAGCCCTGTACTATCCTTAACCCCGGACTATTTTTTTTGGCTTTTCACACACGCTGTTTTTAGTCCCGTACTAGCGCCTATTCCGGAATAAGAAAATACCCGCTGTTCTCACTGCATTTCGTTAACCCCGGATATCGTGAATATTATGATTGGACATACCTTGCATCTGGCCAGCTGCGATACGCTCCATTGCGTAGTACCGGACCATTTTTCGTTTCTGTTCTCATTCATTTGCTTAGCACCACAATTGCGGAGTTAGCCCTGCTATTTTGCAGGGTTAGTTAACCCCGTACTATAGGTGGGGTTAGCCAACTTTAGCCCACTTTGGTAAAAACCAGTCTGAACAGAAAGTGGAATAGGCTTAACCCCGTACTATAGGTGGGGCTAAGACCCCCCCCCCCCCCTTAACCCCACCTATAGTACGGGGTTAAGCAAAATATTGCCAGTGTGAAAACAGTAAGAGAGAGAGAGAGAGAGAAGATTGGAGTGAAATAGAGATAACTAGGACATTATAAAACAAGCTAGTACAAGTATGAGAAAACAACTCATCCACTCTATAATAAGCTTGATATAACTTGGGATGGAGTCGACAGAAAATGTTTGTTATTCAAAAATAGAATAGCATGTCGTTTTTTTTAAAGCTCTCTAGAGAATGATAAGAAAGAATAAGGCCAGGGAGAATAAGAAAGTGAGAGAGAGTCAAATACAAACATAAGTTAGAAAGGTATCCCACAGACCAATACATCATGTTGGCAGCAATCGTCTCCTAATAAGCTTCACGATATGAATTATCTTCCATATTTTGCCTTGGGCAATTGAAAAGAAAATGAACAAAACAACCAAGCTACTAAATAGCTTTTCTAATATTTCATCTCTCTCGCACTGAATACAAATTGGAACATCCTCCTTTGTCATGCACATTTCATTTAACCTTTTCTCATCATAACAACTATATTCAATTCAAATTTAATTCAAATTTGAAGATAATGGGAGGATAACGCATGATCTGTTGAGAGCCAGAAGGGCTTTAAGTCTCTGTAAAGTATATGAGCTAACACCCTTCTGGCTCCGAACATACAAAATAATACAGTGCTTGCAAATGTTTGAATTTTATGGTTCTTGAACAGTACTTTCTATTGTTATATTATATTATTGCAAACAAGCTTCAAGCTTTGAAATATTAGAAATGTTCTAGTGAATGTTGGCAGCTTTGCTTGAAGCTTGCTAGCTTTACATGTTGTGTACCATTTATTGGCTGAGAAACGAATAACATATTTGTTATTCTGCTGAGCACACGCGAACACGCAATGAATTGCTGGCTATAACTACTCGTGCTCCCGAACGGTTGAATTTGCGCCTGCAAATTGGGATAAGCAAATGTATAATAAATATGTGCTTGCGTAGGGGTGTTTGGGTAGCGTCAAACATGGCATTTTCAATGCATAGGCAAAGAGGCGTTATATGAAATCTCCAACGAACAGGGAGAAAATATGTTTGCCTGTTTCGATATTACTTGAAAAAAGTAAACAGTAAATGAAGGAGGCAATCAAAACACAGACAAAAGAGATGACGGTGATAAACTAAACAGGACACAGAAAGAGGGAGGAAAAAAGGAATAATTATAATTATGGATAGCAACATAAATATTTAGAAAGTGAGATCGATAATTATTTTGTAGAATAGGCAGAGATTTTGTACACGTATGGATAAAGGTGCTTTATAGTTTTTCTTTTAAGTATACAATTTTGGAAATATCCTCTGAAATGATAACTTTATATATGCATGAATTGATTGTTTTGTTGTTGAATTTATTGGTGAGGGTCTATTCAATCGGATAGCATGTAAAGGATTCATTCGTTCGTGTCTCCTTAGATCAAGATTAATATATCTTGATCTTCGGAGTAGTTGCTACAACTGGATGTGTCAGACACGTTGCCCCAGGGTGCGAGATAGGACTCTTGTAGCGTGCCCCCATTTAAAACAATTATACAAAAACAGTTAACATTACATTTAATTAATAGTACAAAACTATTAAAATTACTCTCATGTTACGGGAAAAAATATTATATATATATATATTATGAATCAATTGATTTGGTCGATCCAGTTTGATGGCACAAACACGGCACTACTGGACAGAGATCCTAATAATTACAGAGCTTGGTCTTGTTGCTCTGTTCGCCAGCAGTTTGAGGATGTGGAATCCCGCGGCACATTACTCACAAGAGTTCTAACAAGCCAAGCTTATACAGAGCCTATAATAAGTAATGTTGTGCACGTATCACCCACCCGATCGATCAAAAACTCAGAACTCATAACTGAATTTTTAAAAAAATTAAAAATGAAGAAAGAAAGAAGGAAAAAAAAAGAAGAAAAAAAACACGAAATGGTAACCATCTAAAATTTCATAGTTGTGATAAATATCTATAAAGATTTATCAAGCACCAAAAAAAGTAAAGGACTGACATTATTTCACGCTTAAGTGAGCACTGGCTAATTTTGACCAACTCACAAAAATTGGTTAGTGCAAAATGTTTCATTTTTGAATTGGAGCAAAGTGCATTTACTATGTTATAAAGAGGAAAAGCACAGGGTTATGAAAGGCACAAAAAATCAAACAAATTAAATGCCCTTCTGCGTCCAAACAGACATGTCATTTAAATATCTCTTTACAAATATCCAATCTTGTATCTAGTGCAATAATTCCTCTCCTGAACTAGTACATTTAATGCCACGCTACACCTTTCCATTAAGCAGGTGAAAACCATGTTTTGGATTATCCCTAGTGAGATATGAAGGGAACCATTTCTCTGGGGTGCCTTGTATCTTGCATCACAGTCAGACCAATTACCAAGTGAAAATGAATTGAGTCCAGTCAAGCGCACAAAGCCAATCGAGTATGTCAATAAATTGCTTCCCAGAGGTTAATGCAAATATCTAGAGGTCCATTTACATTGCATGAAAACTAAGGTTTATTAAAAATCTGTCTTGAACACTACTGGAAAAACCATCAGCGTTTGCTTATTTTATGTTAATTTGATTGTGAGTTGTGCGCTTGGCTTGCGCAACTCGTTGCTGCTGTACATGCGGAATTGAGGAAAAGTCACGTGACAAAAATATCAGAATCGTTCACTGGTGTTTTGAGAGCAAGCAATTACACAGCAAAAACCTGGGGAAGTTTTAATTGGCCTGTTTTAGAAAAAACCTCACTGCAGAGGTGAGTTTTTTTTTATTTGGGTTTTTTGTCATGTTTATGAAAAGTTGCCTAGCAACTTCTGACAAAAATCAGGAATGTGAGAAAAAAATAAGATTTTTTTTATTGCAGTGTTAACGTGACTATATGTACATGTATGAGGATTTCAAGAGAAAAAAATCTCAAAGAACATTCTATTTTCTGATAGATGTATCATATAAGTAGAGCATGACAGTTAATCAGCAAATGAATAATTGAAAAAGGGAATTCAGATTAAATTATGCACACAGATGGTTCGATTCCAAGCTTGAATCTAGTTCAGAGCAATCCATAATATAAGGTCTATGTGTACCACCAGGAAATGGAATACAACGCATCTTTCAAAAATATAGAAAATATTGGAGAGACAGGGGAATTCATCAAATAATTAAAATGAGTTCAAACAAGGAAGGTAGTATCAGGAGAAACTATATCACAAATTCAATGTTCCCTGAAAAGTTACATGTAGTTTTTCGACTGACAGCCAGAGAAGTATTAATTCTTTCTGAACAGAAACGACTTGTTGAATTCTGGCTCTCAACAAAATCCACAGCAACTAATACTGTACGGTGAACATGTTCTTATTTATTTTAATGGAGTATGTTACAATCTACTATAGATGAGTGAAGGTTCGCATACATCAATATAACCACAGGTCTGGCAAATGGAATTATCATCATTATAGTGGAATATCATTGAACTATTACAATTAATTGTTCAATTCTCGCTACCCCAAATAGCGATTCTGCCGAGATCCGGGGAAAATCCTGAAAACGCGCATTGCATTATGGGATAGCTTTTCGACATTACAGCTTCCTGTGCAGGCGTTCGTGATCACAACCCTCTCTTTCACGGTAGAGTTTAACGGCCTTTTGTGCTAAAGTCACTAATTCTGCCAGAAGCTTTCCATTGCATATTATAATCTGTACAAATTACACTGATTGGCATCGATTTTAGCGTGCGTGAAAACTCTGCACAGCGAACACAGGCGCTAGCGCCAGCGGGATGGGACTCTATACCGGAAGTTGTAGTGACGACCCGAGAGAGTGAAAATTACCTCGTCTCGCGAATTTCGAGATTTTCGTACCTATTTAGGGTAGCGAGAATTAATTGAGTTACCTTGCTAAAAAATGAAATCATGGTTCATCGAATGGGAAATTTCAAGTGCCCATACGTTAATAGTGATCAAATCTAGTCAAATCTTTCTTGTTTTTATCTGATTTCTTTCAAACTTTCACCAGTCTGCTTCTCTGATTGTTCTAATTTCTTTTAGAATAGTTTGCTATTAGGGTTGCTTTTCCCTTTAAACATTGACCACAAATTCTGCTACTCCACCGAGATGAAGAGCATAAGAGGTGAGAGTAGACCACTACTTATTCATTGATTCGTGATGTCATAAACCACTAAAGTGCTATGACTCCTAAAACTCACTCATCCCCCCCCCCCCCCCTCCATGCACCACTACTATCAAGGGACAAACCGCTCCTCAATGAATATTGGTGAGATCAATGAGTGAGAAGAAATCATAAAGAGACCCTAAAATATGAAATAAGAAGATAGAAAGAAGGAACAATGAACTTGATTTGATGGCTGAATGTGATACAATCATATAACAGGTACACAGTCACATTAACAAGGCGTAACGAGACTGGAAAAGAAAGCAGTCAAAGAGAAAAGAGAAAGTTATGAGAGAAAGCACAAAAAAGAAAAGGAGAAATATGGCTGAAATGGAATAAAGAGAATCAAAAGGGATGGAGGTATAGAGACAAAGAGAGGAAAGAAAGCAGAGAGACAGAGGGAGACAGAAAGAGATACAGAGAGAGGGAGAGAGACAGAGAGACAGACAGACAGAAAGAGATACAGAGAGAGACAGAGACAGAGAGAGAGAGACAGAGATAGGGGAGATACAGACACAGAGGGAGAGAGAGAGAGAGACAGAGAGAGATACAGAGAGAGAGAGAGAGAGAGAGACAGAGAGAGAGAGAGACAGAGAGAGAGAGACAGAGAGACAGACAGAAAGAGATACAGAGAGAGAGAGAGAGAGAGAGAGAGAGAGACAGAGATAGGGGAGAGACAGACAGAGAGAGAGAGATACACAGAGACACAGAGACAAAGAGAGACATAGAGAGATACAGAGAGAGTAGATAGTGTGAAGATGGAGAAGGGCCATGATGACAGTTGAGATTAAGAAACAAGTACTGTGGGTGATTGAGGGAAAAGGGAAGACATAAACACAAACACAGACAGATAGATTGACGAACAGACAGACAGACAGACAGACAGACCAACAAACATACAATCATGACTCATAGATTGACATTCGAACAGGAACATCATTATGTATAATTGCAGAAATAAAAGAGGGCGCAATTGGTAATAACTATTACAGTAATGGTAGAAATTACCATCAACATAATTATGCATCACTTCAGGAGATGGAGAGGAAGCATCTCTCTGACAAGATGACGAAACTCTTGAATACCTGCGAGGAGAAACCGACATGCAAATGGCTGGCAAAAGGGTGTTAGCACACATGCCATACAGCAAATGTCTAGCTACTTGCTTCTGAGGTTTGGGCTGCTCCATAGTGCATGTTTAGAAGTTTGAACATGACAGCGATGTCTCTTTTTAATGATTGATATTAGTCACAACCTCATTTGGGTATTTCATATCAAAATAATAAGCATATGTTTTTGAAGTTATAGGCATTTTAATGCTAAAGTCCTTCTGCTTTTAATAATAGCTTTTAATAATAACTCAATAGTTCATGTCTGTGTTTAGCAGAATGATGCAACAGTGCTTCTCCTGCCTACTGCACAAGGAACTAATATCAAACCAAGAAGTTACCAGCCATGGAGTACTAGCTAGCGAGAGCGGTAACTTCTTGATCAAACAAAAGGCACCTGCTATGACCAATCCTATACTTCATCTCATTCATCATAGAACATTTAGGAATATCAAGACATCATACTTTCATCTGAGCATATGGTGTACGGGAAAGCATGATTGGAATGTATTTAGGTTGACCTAATTAATGGTGCTACATTCTGCTCATCCAGTTTACACCATGTTGTTGATATGTCATAAATGTCAGGCTCAGTTGTAAATAGGTTTGCAGATCATCCTATAAACAAGTTTTACATGACGATTATTAATTCTCATAAAGAAACCCTTTTCTCTTGGCTTCATCTCACTTTTTTGTACCATATTCTATTGATGTTCTAAGGCATGTCTCTCTGTTGGTCTGTCTGTCTGTATGTCTATCACGTCTGTCCGTCCGTCTGTCTGCCTCTCTCTCTCTCTCTCTCTCCCTCTACCTCTCCTATATCACTCTTTGTCTTTCCCTTCTATCGCTGTCCCTCTCTCTCTCCAGTCCTCTCCTTTTCTCGTTAATTCTTCCTTTGTATTTTCACCTCCGCAACATCCATAGCAACAACCATAGCAACTGCATTAACCTGTTTATAGTTGTCGAGAGAAACAGTGCTAATCATAAATTCTTGCCAATGCAATATCCTTCATTGATCATAAATCACCTCTAGATTGGCGGGAAATAGTTATTTTACGAGTCAATAAGCCCATTACTACTTTTTAATTAATTAAAATAAAAAGGATTGTTAAAGTCGGCTTATAAAACATTTTTATACACGCAGTGAAGACAATGTATTATCAAAGTAAGTAGTTTGCATGTATGTAACCTGGTAAGAATGGTTAAGCCTTTCTTAATAGTATTTCTAATCAGTTTAATCTTATTCTCGAGTTAAGCTTAGTGCACAACAGATAACATGAACAGGTCCTGTACAAGTCTTTCTGTCTCGCCTTTGCTTGAATGTGTGTTATACCAAAATCTAGTCATTTAAAATGGGTTAAGATCAAATGAAATCATCTCCGAAGGGTTAAAAATAGATTAAATAAGGCATGACTAATCTCATTTGAGCAGCTGAATATTGGATCAGTATTACAGAGTCTTGATATGCAGTGTAAACTGTCATGAATTTAAATGAAGGAACCTAAACTCTGCCATATTACAGAACCACAATTACCTTCCAGGAGAGTCCATACTAGCTAACCCACAGTATGCATTTCATGTTTAATTCAGGACTGGGAATATATATATGCTTTCTGCGGAACCCACACGCTGTTAGAATGCAAGGTAGTATATAGCATGGCTTCCCTGCCCTGAATAACTGGATCACCAAAATGCCTGTCAATTATTTAGAGGGGATGTTTTCATGCTGGAATCCTTAAATACCACACAAATTTAGGATTTTAATTATCTCCATCTCTCAGAATAAATTTGGAATTCTTGCTCAAATAACTACAAACCAGTGATGGATGACACAAGAGACTGAATTGACTATCTAAGTAATTGTAATGAAGAAATAATACGATAGAAAGTGAAAGCCTGGGGTAATTTATTTTCTTATACCCTATCATTCATTCAAGGGGTCCGGAAACTTTGTCTCAGATCCTTTAAAAAAATCTTTGAATTAGCTCACGCTGAAATGATAATTATAAACCTTTAGGTCAGTCAGGAATCCCATGACTTTTACAAGCCGATCGCCCGTCTGATTATCAAGATATTTATAATTGAAAATCAAATCAAATTTTGCGTTTGCCAAAAGGTTTTCATAACACTACAGTCTATTTGGGAAAACGAGTATGGTAAAACCGGCCACTCAAAGGCTTTTACTTTTTTGAGGCACTTCTTGAACATTTTGAAGCGCAATTTTTTAAGGGCTTCAATATATCACAGACACCGATAACACATAGGGCCGTTTATCTCAGATTTTACATTGTTAAATTTACCAAACTGCTAAGAAAGCATATAAGCTTGTTAATAAGCAACCAGAGGACCAACGGCTTTAGGTCCTCTCTGAGGGACCTGGTAATGAGGATTAATGCCTTACTAAAGGGCACTAGCGCATCGACTTGGTTTCAAACCCGGGTCACCGAATTACGAGACCACTGCTCTACCAACTGAGCCATCGCGCCTCCCATTAGGTGTGCATAATAGAACATGTGCCTGTGTCTGTGTACAACAGTGTATTATTAACCTGATATACGGACGAAAGGAAGCATAATATTTCAAGGTGTGCTACTCTTTTCATTTGTGCTCCCTAGGGTCAACTACTACTCCTTGTCTCAAATAAAATATTCAAAGAGTTCTGGATTCAAGAGGCCTCTCATGAATAAAACATGAAGAGGTGCTTCACCTATTATTAATAACTCCAATGATTCATAACCTGCAGCAGAATATATGAATATTCATATGTGATAGGAGGTCTGGAATCAGGGATGCTCATGAATAAAACATGAAGAGGTGCTTCACCTATTATTAATAACAACTCAAATAAGTCATAACCTGCAGCAGAATATATGAATATTCATATGTGATTGGAAGTCTGGAATCAAGGGGACGCTCATGAATAAAACATGAGGGAGTTTGAAGATCTTTACCTATTTTGAATATTGCATCCCATGATTCATAACTGGCAGCAGGAAATATGAATATTTATATTTCTTTGGGGACCTGGATTCAGGGGGGTACTCATGAATAAATATCTGCATAATCTTCAATCCAATTTGAATCATTCATAAACAGAATAACGAATAATATGAGCCTCACTCTCTGTATTTGACATAAAACATGCTAAAAAGAACAAAATGAAAACTTCAAGCCTAATAATTAAAATTTGATGGGTGAAGCAAGAATGTTGCCATATTCCATTTTCTGCATCACTATGGAAAATACACATACACTTGTGCTTTCATGTTTGCTCGATATACTTTCATACAGAATTTAACATGCTGAAGAACTATATACCAAGTCAAGTGTTGCAAGTGGTATTCTTTACTTCTGGATATTTCTTTTGCTTTCTCACTTTCAATGCTACAAGTGCCTCTAAATCACCAAAAGGATAATCACAGGCTACACACACACATGGGAAAATGACAACGTCTGCCATCTATCATTCTGCATAAAACATCTCAATCCTCACATCTAAAAAGTGTCAGAAGACAGAGGTGTAACAACATCGAGGTATGAGCACATATCAGGCCGTCAATGACATGATTTATGTTGTTAACAATGTTGCAATGAGTTATGTAGACAGAGAAAAGGTCAACTGCATTAATGTCTGCTCAGAGCCAAGGTGTTGATCCTTTTTTATTCCTATCAATACATCTTCTTCTTCTTCTTCTTCTTCTAGTGCAAGTACAGTCCTGTGGGTAGAGTATTTTCATACTGTTGTGTAGTGCTGTTAACGAGTGTGCCATGCTGCATTGTGTGAGCCTTAAAAAAAAAGAGGTCCCAAACTGCTTTAGAGTAGGCATACCAGATGGTTTGACCCAGTGAGCTTGAACAGAGACTCTGACATGATGGATTCCCATATGTCCTGGACAATATACAGCCTGAAACGGCATGAAATCACCCGAAACGACCTGAAGCGGCCTGAAACGACCTGAAGCGGCCTGAAACGACCTGAAGCGGCCTGAAACGACCTGAAATGACCTGAGACAGGGAGGTGCGACCTGAAATCTAACATCCCTTTAAAATAGTAATGAGTAATGAGTAGTAAGTAATGAACCAGTGATCAGATAAATTATGACATTCGCATCAAAGATAACTCGACATCTACTTTAGATAGCTGACCAACAAAAATATAGACATATGGGACTGTGTAATATATCACAATCCTGCTAGAACTGAATTTCAGCTGTAATACACTATCAATCAAATCTGTTTGGCTCATACAACTTTTTTGTAACAAAGTTATTTCAATCATTATGAAAGCTCAAGATGATATCATTGTATGATAGCTAGAAGGGCCTTATTTCTGTGTAAATTCTAAACACCAATCTTTGTATAATCATTTTAGATATTATTTCTTTAAAGATCTTGAATCATAATCAAAAGTCAAGTTTCCATTATCTGATAGTGCTTTAACCTCTATCCAAACTCCAAAATGTGTGAGATGACCACTCACCTTGCTGGCAGTAAGCTCCAATGCTCAATTCATCCAGCCTATCTTTAGAATTGTTTATCTTTCCAGCATCTGTCCATATCCACACATTTTATTTGATTAGGCGAGCTAGCTACCAAACCTCTTTCAGTCCATGGTCAACTTCACACCAGCGAGCCAGCGAGCCGTATCTCACCCCTATCGTATCATCTCAGAATGTTTGCATAGAAAATACCCCCACCCCAGATGAGCTCTCACAAATCAATACGAGATGGCTGGAGGCGAGGCTACTAAAACACATCCCATCACAATGGATGTTTACATTGTTGGGTTACCAAGGTTACCACAGAATGACTATACCTGGAAAACCTGTGAGCAAACAACACAAATTAGTTCAGGAATTTTCAACAGCTTTCATTAATTTGGTGTTATACTTTGAGGTGAATGTGTTGCATATGAGTCATGTACCACCGCTGAAGAAGGAACTAGCACAAGGTCTTTGTATATGAAGGAGATACATGTATGTCCATAGGGTAAGCGATAAAGAAATATCTATATGGGGAGAATAAGCTGTTCCGTCACTTCCCTTCCACATAAAACTAGAATTTACATAGTTTGTTTCTTTTATTGTCATTGTACTCTATCATTGTTTTTTCTGTTTATGAGACTCGTAGAGACGAGTTGCCACATTTGCATACAAAGAACCCACTGGCCTATTTGAATAAGGGTAAGGGGAAACCCCGGTGTAGTGGTCCACCTGCACATCCCAATCAGTTAAACTGGGAGGGGAGACCCGAGATTTACAGTGATTCAGTTCACTTTACCCCTCCCATGCACAGCTCACGCCATATGCTTAAGCTTTTTAATGCCCCCGTCTTCCCCCCCCCCCCCCAATCCACTTCTTTTTATTTTACTTCATCTACCAGATCACTTACATGGGCTATGATTATTGTTCAAAGTGACATACATATAATGTAGCTGTGATGATATGCTTATAATGGTTTGATGATGCCATCGATACTCCCACTTCAACAATCTGGGTAAGCTCATCCCTGTACATTATTAGCTACAGTGTAACATTATTAGCTACAGTGTAACATTATATACAAGACATTTCTAACACTCCACGAGACATCTTGACCTAGGCCTAATTATTCACCTGCTAAGAGAGAAAAGGGCTTGTAAGACCGATAATTTTACATCTAGACTATATCATTTTGGTTCTCAATAGCACACAATACCGAGTCTGAGAGTAGTAGCTAGTAAGAGCAGGGGTAGTGCCATATATCATGTTATACAGATCGGCTGAAAGTCAGAAAGGCACTAATATACAGAATAAAAGCATTTATGGCTCCATGCAAGCAATATTGTCTGCTGGGCCTAGAACCAGAAGAGTATTAACTCATGGGAAGAAAGCGTTTAATACAGAGATAATGCCCTTCTGGCTCGCAACGACAACAAATATTGTCTGCTGAGAGTCATTAGGGCAGACTAAAATTGATGAAAGAATACATAATTTAGGTTTTGTGTTGTATGCAGAAAACCTAAATGTTGTATTCTTTCATCAATATTTGACTTTGAACACATTTGTTTTGAAGATCCTTGCAGAAATACACATTATGATACAATTTAAGACAAATTTTGACATCAAATTTTGACATCAAATTTTGGGGGCTCCCAACACTTCAGAGGGGCTTTAACAAAGAGTGAAGAATGCTCTCTTTGACTTTGACGGATTGTTCTTAAAGTCATTGAAAAACTAGAACTAGTGAAAATTGTGACTCCAAGACTATTCCCAGGGCCTGTATGTGTGACAATATATTAATGGGATCATTTAACAATGCTAAATCTGAGATACACGGCCCTATGTGTTATCAGTGTCTGTGATATGGTGTAATATTGAACCCCTAAAAAAATTGCGCTTCAAAATTGATCAAGAAGTGGCTCAATTTTTTTTTTAAATCTTTGAGTGACTGGTTTTATCAAACTCTTTTTCCCCAATTGACTGTAGTGTTATGAAAACCATTTAGCAAATGGTTTTCAAAATTTGTAATTTCAATCATAAATATCTTGATAATCAGACAGGCGATCGGCTTGTAAAAGTCATGGGGTTCCTGACTGACCTAAAGGTTTATAATTATCATTGCAGCATGAGCTTCATCCAGAATTTTGTTTCAGAAACTGAGATAAAGTTACGGGATCCCTTTTAAGGACTGGAAAAAAGGGTGATAACATTGATTTTTGATAATAATGCAATGTAGGGCTAAACTAAAGGGTACAAAGTCCAAATGAAATGACCCTGGGTTTAGCCAAGCTGCCATGTGAAGTATACCATACATAGACTACATAAACATATTGGGATAAGATAATTGCAAAGGTATGAAACAATAGAACAATAGATGTGAAGGAGGTGTGTCATGGGCGGATCAGGTGATGTAAGTGGTTCGATACAAGTAGGTTACGTTTCAAGGATTTGTGTTATTATCCTGAAACAGGATAGGAATCCGGTCCATCACAAACATAAAGCCTGTTCAGACTATAGGTAATTTATATCAAACGTTGTATAAAGATCAATGAAACGCTGTAAAGTAATGGAGGGTATACTAGAAAACATAAGGAAGAAAATGAATTTGGCAGAGGTCAGCTGACATGACAGCTGGCCAATCAGCAGTGCCTGCTCCCGATAAGACACGCCCACTTAGAGATTTTCATGCAATACGATGTCCAGACTATAGCGGGTGCTGTTTTTCATCAAGTTTTCGATCAAAATAATGTTCGAATAGGCATTTCTCTACACGTTGTACAATGTTTCTTTATACATGTTTAACACTTGGACTAGAAATATTAAAGGAACAATCGTAAAGCTATACAATGCATACTGGGAATCTGAACACAGAGGGAGACCAAGTGAATTCATCATTTGGTCTCACTTACAGTTGGTAATGCACTTTTTCTATTTCTAGATCTTTCAATAACAAACACAAAATCACAAACTAGACACACCTGACAACATTTTACAGGCACAGAAACTATTTAAATTTCAAGTTTTAGAAGATTTTTGCACTTCGCAAGGAATCATTTGCAATAACCCACAAACAGTCCGACAGTTTTTAAGGTAACAGCGGGATATTTGTTGATAGTAAAGAATCAAGAGGAGGTGCATCAAGAAAAGTGTCAAAGAACTAATACTCCATTCTTTTTCTTCCTTTTTTTTTGAGGGGGCAGGGGATCATCCTACTTGACAGTACACATTTTAACTAGACTGTTTAGACGGATATAGTTTACTAACTTGCATTATTCCACTCATTTTTAATGAATCAAAATAAATATCCCGCTCAGGAATATTGGCGACTATCATTACAGTTTAGAACAACCTCAATCAAGGGGCAAACAGACACAGGCTCCACACATTCACTTCTCAACTGAAAACCTACTTGTCATTTAAACTGAATTATTGTATTCATCAAAATTAAATAAGATTACTACATACTTTTACATAATATGCCTTTATTTCTCTGTAATTGATGTTTATAATGATTGATTATTATTAATCTTGTCCTTATTTTGATATTTCTTTAGTTCATGAATTAGAAGTTATGTGTAATTTTGTTGTTTTAATATTGCAAAGCGCATTGTTATTTTCTTCGAAGAAGAAATGCGCTAAAGAAGCCTCGGTTATTATCATTATTATTATTCTCTCACATTCACAATGTTCACTTCTACACAGATCAGCCTGCGTGTCTAGAGAGAGAGAGAGAGAAAAGGTTTAATTTATTTCCATCACCTCTAGAATTACCCTCCAAGTATTTCCAGATGAGTGAATCCTCCTTCATGAACGGAATGACTCCAATCGATCCCCCCTCTCCTCCCGACCCGACAAAAGACGGTCGATCTGGAGAAGCGAGGGAGCGAGCTAGCGCTTCCCGCTCGGAGGCGACCAGAGAGAGAGCATCAGGTATTTTGGGAGAAGGGATGATGCGGTGATCGCTCAAGCGTGAATGGCTCAATAATCATGTCTTATTTCACCTTGCCCTCACAACAAGTCAAAATGCTTCACAAAGATCCATTCCTTTCCATTATTACACTCAGAAGGGGCATGAGGGTGTGATTTGACGGCTAAATGAATACCTGCCAACATTTGAAATTAATAATTAGGAATTTTTAGCACAGTATGCCTTCGAAAATAAGAAATCTCACTTGCAGCGGCAGTATAACTGGCAATACGTGGTAAATTTGTACCAAAAGTCGAATACAAATTCGCTGCTCGGTCATGCACCCATTCAACGCACACAATACGTGAACTCTCAAATCACGGCAAATGCTAAAACAAGCTGAATTTGGGTGAAGCACACACAGAAACACAAAAAAAAAAAATTTTGAAAAATCTGAATACCGGTATTCTGAATTTTTAGGTCCTAAAAATCCAGAAAATCAGAATATTCTGGAATATTTGTAAGGGTTGGCAGGTATGTAAATGTTTGAGATTATAATGCATAAGAAATAAATTTCATTGGAATGTAGTTCATTTTAATATCGTTCCAATGGTCATCTGTCAAATCTATCTGACAAGGTCAAATCTTGGTCATATTTTTGAAACCTAAAACTGCTGCATCCCTCAATAAATACATCAATGTGTACACTTTAAACTTTTAGCTTCCTACCACACACCAACAACAAAAAATATACTAAATTATTCATACAAAAAACATGATGCCATGGAAAAGATTATTCTTTCCTTCCAGGTTTAAACAAAAACATGAATTCCAGGTTTCAATATTGTGGGATATAAATGCTGAAGGAGTACTTGGGTTTAGAATCACCCAGAGTTAATAGACTGAAAAAATGGGAATTAGTTTTAACTCCAGTAGACTTCATCTCCACTGAAATCAAACAGATTATTATGGTTGAAATGTTCTAATTATATTGATGACATAGATTATGGAGACTCATTTATGATTGTAATTGTCTATTTCTCTAATAAAGCATGGTACATTAGTCGTTACATCATCTACGAGAGGCAAAAGGGCCTATAATATTACCAAGACTTAAAGATGAAGTTGAGTTCTGGTCATATGATTGCATTGTGAAAAAAACGGTGTGGAATCTATCAGAAAAGGATGATCGTTTAGTATATAAGTATTCGTGTGTATTGCAAGGTTCTGGAATCATTAAAATGATAAGAAATTTGGCCAAATCTTGGCAAAGTTACAAGCACTGTACACAGAATGATGTATATGGGACTACACGAGCACATGGCGAAAAAAACCTACCCCCCGAGTTTTACGATGTTTCATGTCGTATTTAGAATATGAAGGCATTTGAAGAGCCATGCTTTTCAGGAAACATGTCTTATCTGATGTTCTTCCACACTTGCATAATAAGAATGATAACGCTCACAAATTATGTTTCACCTTTCCTCAGAACTCAACCTTCTCTTTAATGCCGTTCTGGCTCTAAGCAAGCTATATATCAAGTGGAATATATCAATGGACCTTAGCTCAATATATCATCTGGTGAGCGCCAGAACGGTGTTAACTCTGTTAAAGTATACAAGATAACATTCTTCTGGTTCCACGTATACATATTATCCTCATGATTCTAATTGAGTGAATAGCAGACAGATGAAGATGTCAATTAATGATTTAGTATGTCTTCTGTCTAGACAAAGCGATCAAATAAAACAATTTAGACAATCAATAACTGGTAATTATCATCTCTCCACTGACAATTCACTTCTTTAATTAGCCAATTACATGGTAGGAAATTGGCAGATGTACATTGCCCAGATGGGAAGAGTTGCTAATATGGTTTCCAAAGTTTAATATTTGTTTCTGTGTTTTCATCAAAAATCAATTAAAATAACAACAATCTATACAATCAAAAAGTGATTAGAATAGAACAGTGATCAACAAAAATTACAGAATAACATAAAAGAAGAATAAAGAGTATATCTATTGAAAGAAATTAAAAAAGAAAAATTAGTTACTATTTTGTGTATCTGTACTTCGGAAACATATTAATCTTTGTTCTCTTGTAAAGAATAGTAAAAATGGCGGTCAAAACAGAGTTTCTGTTGAAAAGGAACTGCATATACAGTTGTACAGGTACGTTATCTATATAAATCATAGGTAAGAAAACAATTCCATTAATAAAAGAGGGAACTGTTTAACATTCGGAATAGAGATAATGTGATGGAATGTGAAAATGTTGAATGTCGCTTACTTACCCATCTCTCGAACACCAGTTCAATTTCTGACCTATCGTCAGACGGGCTCTGCCCATCCATACTGTTGTTATCATAATCCATTTCCATGGCAACTGCATCCACACTTCACAAGATGGAGAAAAAATATCATCACTATGTCACGTTTGCTGATCAAACAATCGCTGGGTTATTCCGTTTCTCGATTCCACACAAAAGGTTTCATCGCAGCTGAGGCAATGTTAAATTTGCTTGCGTAAATTTTCCAGACAAAATCAGCACCGAGCATTCCATGTCATGCTGTATTTTCCACGGACATGTCTTAGTTAAATGGCACAAGTCACGCTATACGTCCGATTATATCCCTTCAAGTGGCCTTCATCTCTAGAGGTCTCTGGTGCTGATCAATTGTTCATCAACCACCTTGCGTCCACTTCAACGGTTACTCCACTGAGGAAAAGAAACGAGCGGTGAGCGGCAGGGTTCTTCCTTAGCACCCTTATAAAAGGCAATTGCACTTTCACTGAGAAGTGTGTACAAAATTAAACTCAAGATGTCAAATATAAGTAGCTCTCACCCAACTGGTACACCAGTCGTATCAACCAAGCGGTCCGACCGACAGACCGACCGACCCCATCACCAAACAAACAAACCCTACACAGCCAATGATATTCAGCTGATACTCAGTAATTGGAAAATCTAACAAGGTAATTTGTCAATTACTGAATCGAGCATGATGATCATCTGATTAAGTCGATTAAAACAACATGTTAAGCCAATCATAGTTGTATGTATATCACAAAAAGGATAGTACATAAGACTGATATACGCATTAGAATCAATGACTAGTACTTCCTTGCTGCACAGATGACTACCGGTATAACCACTAAAAACTCTTTCCTCACAGTTTACACAACATGATATTGTCCGTTTGGAGCCAAAAGAGATTTAAATCGGTGTAAAATTATGGAGACTTTCTTGCTTCAAACCAACGATATACAAACACAATATCACCCAGTGGAATGAGACCAATCCTTCAACTGATCTGACTATATATCTATTAGATATGCAACGAGGCGTCCGATCTACCGGTAGGCAAATTGACCAATCACAGACTGCATTAGGCGTATTAAACACAATGCCCATATCAGGATAGACCAATTGTCCCATTCTTTCGTTGATAAGATTGAATAATGTCTTAACACGTGTAATGAAACAATGATAGGAAACTGTTGCAACATCCAGAAACAAAACAGAAAAACAGGTCAATGAAGGACAAATGACAGTCTCTAATCCAAAATAAACTTCCTACATGATGACCACATTCACTCGAACCAGGATACTACATGAAGCAATAAAAAGTGATGAAAGCTATTCAGTAGTGGTTCTTCACCAGATTTTCTGATTATGTAGAGAGGCGATCATGGTACTACACAAATCAAAGATTAGCAATGAAGAAAAACATTTTGATCTTCAGAGAAACATTTCATTTTCTTTTTACCCTACCGGTAGTTGATTCATGAGGAGCATTCTAGCCAGGAGGCCACTCCATAGATATTCACAAAACTTAGCAAATTGATTATGTCTTACCCAATGATATTAGTGCCCAGTCTAGGGTTGGAACCCTTCACTCTTTGATTGAGAGTCAAGTGAGTGAACCACTGAACCATGATCTACAGGGGGAATCCTGGTCTAAACAAGTATAGCAATTAAATTAATGTCTTTGTGTTTCGTTATTGTCCTTTTATACTGCATAACATTCAGGCAAGCCATTATCCTCTCCCTTTCATTCTCTAAAACACCCCCCCCCCCCCCAATCACTGACTTTACACACTACAGGCATGTCGTTTCAAGAGAGGAATTCCTGATCAACTAAGTATAGCAACGAACTTGTGCTTCCTTAGTAACCTTTCATACTGCTCCACATTACGACCACTCATATCCCTCCATTTTTCAGTCCATTTCTTTTTTCTATTGGTCTTTCTTTCTTGTCCCCCCCCCCCCCTTCCTTAGCTACACAAATGAATATAGATCATCCTTGGGTTGCATTACAGTACCCTTCATACTGCTCCATATAAGGGCTATTAATATCCTTTTCATTCTTTCTTTTGTTTTGGGGGTTTGATATCCACCCCACCCCCCCCCCCCCTTCTCTCCTTCCCCGAGTAGCTACACCACTGACTTTAGATCCTACATGTACATGTGTATCGTACTAATAGAGGAAATCCGGATAAAAACCAAGAGTAGCAACGCACTTGTGCTTTATAGCTATTGACCTTGCATATTGTACATCGATGGATCATGCTATCCAAATTAATGAGATTTATAGGACTAATTACACAAAACGAAGGTGATCCCATCATATCAATGTATATTTAATTAAAGCGTCCTGGTTCATTCAATCAACTATCTGCGAGGATTGGTGTCAATTGCCCAACCGTATAGTCATATATATCGGATTGATTTCATTCCCCAGGGAAATCATAATCACAATAATATATCTCTCAAAGCTGAGAGAAAATACTTTGCTGAATGAAAGCACTTAATTCACAATAAGGAGATATATTACTTTTATTGGCCTGGATTTTTTTTTAATTGTATATGTACGTTTTTTGGTTTAGGGTTTCAAATAATTATGACAGCTGACAAGACGATGTTAATAATTAGGCTTGTTGTCAGACATTACTACCTTAAATTTACAGTTCAGTTCAGTTGAATGAACCTAACCAAAGTCTGTGAATCTCAATCTGTGTTGCCATAACAAAACATGTACTTACAAAGCTTTTTTCAAACATAAATTTAAAGAATTAGATTGAATTTACAGAGCATTTTACTAGAAATACCTTCTTTTCCACTAGTCCTCTCTTTTTCTCTCTTTTTTCCCCCCTCTTTTATGTGTTCCCTGAAATCAGCCTTACTTTTAATTGAAATTCCAGGAATTGAGCCCTCGAATGGGGGGGGGGGGGGGGGTAAGTTGTATCACCTCCTTTCTTTCTCTCCTTTCCCCCCCCCCCCTTTTTTTCACAATTCAATGGAGATTATGGGGGTCATGCATCCCCCTTCCTATCGCCGCCACTACAAACCGCTGTAGCTTGACCATGCTGGAAGCTTTAGTACAGTGACCAACCGATTGATTAAGGTACGTGCCTGCAATCTACTTTAAATGAGGGCTTTCCCATGAGATATGGTCCAGATGTCCCAGATCTAGAAATGATACCGATAGATCGTTACCACCTGATACCAACCGATTAAGACTCTCTACATCTATCCATTCAGAACCGGTGTTCAATGACTTCTGAAGGTCATTACTGACATGTATGCCTTGACAGATTATTAGCTGAAGAGAGCAATAAAGCTATTAAATTCCATTGCGCTTACTGACTCGTCTGTATTTTTCAATACTGTAGGTATAATGAAATGTATGTTTTGAGAGATAAATTGAAGGGAGCGATGAATCTATTCATTTTATTTCACTATACAACAAAGACTACTCTGCCGGCTGAAGAAAACAATAAAAGTAAAGAATTCCAATTTAACCAAATATGCTGATTGTTTGTACTCTATTATTTAAAAGATCAAACAAAACCTTATCACGTGTTATATCCAGAGCCTGTGACAGAGAAGCATTGGGGAACCTCAGGTCTACAAAGAGCACTGACAAGCAAAAGGGTGACACATACAGCGAATTTGTATTTAGCAGTATCTCAATTGCTCATTTATATAGTAAGGCAATTTGTCCTACTTTGCTGGGATGGCATATGAGCCCCCCCCCCCCCCCCCCATATGCCATTGAAGTCATTTAACTAAATTCTTCCCATCAGAATCTGTTTGTCTCTGTTTCCTGCAGGGATATCCCTATATATGTCAGGGTTGCTCTATCGGACATTGTAACAAGAAACTATTATTTGTGTGTAAGGGAGAGAATACAATGACTGGTATATGGGTTGAGACAGAGACCCATTCCCTTTACCGGTATAAACATAGGTGGTTCCGCTCAGCAGGTTTAATACTTCCTTTCAATATAAAGTTGAGTACTTGTCATGCAAAGGCATTGTAAAAGAAAGTTGCCCATTGAGGAAAGATAAATTACAGAGTCTTAAAAATGGATTAATTACGTATTGTGAGATTTTGAGGCATTGTCAGATTGGAATTAAACTGACTCTATATTGCTTAAAATCATAACAAGTGAAATGCACAGCATGAATATTGGCACATGGGACTGCACACAACTGGAATCAAAATATAATCCAAAAATTTCAACAACTTTTCGTGTGTGTCATATCTGGAAGTCCACAAGCAAACCTGATTATGTGTCATTGTCAATGTGATATAATAAAAAAAAAACGACAGCAAATTCTTTAAAAATAATTTCCCTTGCCAAAAGTAGATCCGAGCTTTGCCTTTAAAGACCATCAATACGACTGGGCCAGAGGGGATTAGACCACCCAGCGAGGTCACTGACAGATGGCTATCTCATTAACTCAGCTCTCAACTAACATAAGAAAAAGAGGATCATGGGGGACCAACAGGGCACCGATTGGGAAGTTTTCTATACAGAGGAAGCAAGTAGCTACAAGTAGTACAGTGGGGCTTTAACCTAGACCTTGTTGGAGTTTGGAAGCACAGACATGTCACAGAGGTCAATCCATGACCCACTGACCTCAGTGATCTGTCTAACCATCAAGGTCATAGACAATGGAGACCAAGATAAGGACTATCTTGTCACACAAACATGCAGACAAGAAAGGTTTCCTCTGGCTCAAAGGAATACTTAACAATGCAAATATCTGGACTTTAATAAGTTAAACTATCAACTGGATTAATATATCCATGAAAAAAAAAAGTAGGAGCTACATTTCCATGAAGATGAACAATGCTTCTGTATCGACCAAAGAGGAAGGAATGTGAATGATGTGGTTTACACAAATTTGAAATAACAAAAAGTAAATAGATGAAATGATTGTTTCAACAGAGTAAATGATATACATACACCTTTAAAGGCAAAGAGTCACAGAAGACTTTAAAAATCTCAAATACACAACTATGGGGCCTCTAAATGATCAAGACAACATTTTACAGGATTTATGAATTGTTTTATCTTAAGACTTTAAGAACGAATATAGACAATATTCTTATAAGTTATCAACTAAAACCCTAAAGATATCTAAAGTCTTTTCTATCCTTCCTTTACCAAATCTGAAAATAAATGGTCTTAATGGAATGTGGTAGCTATCGTCATGGATGAAGGCAATTGCAGGTGGACGAAACATCTACTCTCATCTCACCACCCCCCCCCCCCCTTTTGCCCCTACCCCTGTACTTCATCCCACTTTAACGAAGCTGCAAAATGGTGGCTAAATGGAGATAAAAGCCCCGTCTATTTACTCATTAATCTCCTTCTCTCATGGCCTGGCTACCAAGAGGAAATTGTCCACACACTCGATGAGCGCGTTTTAATTGTCCCTCGACC